>APFE030543520.1:255396-272842 GCA_000404065.3 Pinus taeda
TGAGTCGATCTTGCCGACAAGATAGACCTTCCTAGAATCTAATGAAGACCTAATGACAAACAAACCAACCAGACACTATCTTTCTCTAAATGCGCTTTATAAATAATGGCAAACAAATGTGTTTAAGGGCCTACCTCATGTCCAACGCAAGTTCGGAGATGCCTTCGCTCCTTGATCCAAGTAAGTTCCTTCGTCACAAACCTGCAAGCACAAACAAGGCAAACAATTAAATAGCATCTGAATATCCAATATTATAAAACATATTTAACATGAAAGTCAAGGAGTCCATGAAACAAATAGCATAAGATACTTGTTGAGAAAAATGAGCTTGATTGTATCAATTCAAAAGGAAAGAACCTTACAACAACCTTTGCCTTGACGCTATACAAGCTCCTCCCAGGGTCCAACAAGAAGTCTCCTCTACTTGACAAGCTTCACTCGCTCCCCAATGAAGCCAAAAAGGTATGTGATCTCTCCTATTAAGCTCAAATAGGAAGTCTTGATTTCACTAGCATTTACCCTCAAAAGTTCAGCTTCTAACCTCTCCAGCCACTGACCCAATGCCTCAATTTATAGTGTAATGGAGATCAGTTACCAGGTCCTCCTTCAAATGGATAGAATCCTCCTTCAAAGGGATAGCTCCTCCTAACAAGGGATTAGTTCCTCCTCTTATGGGATGCATGAACCACTTGGAGCGAACAATCCACGTCAGAAATCCTTCTAGAAAACTCTAGAATTAACCCAAAGTGAGTATTTTAAGATAAAAATTGCGCCTTTCGAATTTCACAGGGGTACGCACCCTTCCTTTTACATACAGAGCGTATAAGTACGTAGATATCCTGAACAAAAGGTGCGGGCCCGCAGGAAAAAGCAAGAGAAAGTGCGGAACCAGAGTTACATTTCTTTTTGATGTCTTTTTCTCATTTCTAAAGCATATTTTGAAGAGTTGAGGTTTGAGACTTGCTTAGGAAGCTGGCATAGGTGGTGATAGACCCATACCGACTGCAAATAATCAAGGTGACGATATTTTTGTGTAACACTAGGTATAGTAGCTCAAGGGTTTTTGGTTGATTTTGATGATTGGTTGTTGGATCAATGGAGCAAGCAGGTTGGGTTCGGGAAATCAAATTAGGGATACAGACATGTTCTGTGGGGCGAGGTAGACAAAGGATTTATGTACTAGTAATTGGTTAAGATGGTAGATTTAGACTGCTGAGGGGTTGAAAAGGGCATGAGGAGCATGAATCCTCTTCAAACTATTGAAAAACACAGAAAACCAAATGCATTCCCAAGAAAAAGCACTGTAAATTAGTGTATTTTGTCTATTCACCTTGATTCATTTAGTTTAGAAGAGAGAGAGATGTGGATACATATAAAAAACCAGAAAAAATCATTACAAAGAAGAAACAATACATAAACTCAATATCACAAGAATCCCACAAAAATCACTGTGAAACCTAGTTTTATTCCTTGCCAACTGCTGTAGGGATGTACAATAGAGCTTAAAGCTTCCACAAGAGTCCAACCTTTACAAATGACTGAAAAATCACATGATATAGACATCAAAACCACCTGTGCTATCCATCAGGGGTCGAATCCAAGAGATAAGGGATTGTTTCAACCATATCTAAACTCGAAACAAGAAAATAGGCAATGGAACAACTTGCCTCTAAAACCAAGGAAATTGATACATTCAGTTTTAAACCACTTCTCATTGATGTATCTACCCCCTCATGTCATTTTACATCAAATTTACATCATATTACAACATTTACCATGCAAAATTTACCAAGAAAAGAAGAAGTCAACTGCTGAAGAAACTAGGTGGCAAAATTGACAAAAATTTGCCTGATGCGCAGTGCCTTGAGCCTGAAGCGCAACGCCTCTCAAAGGCCACTTTTGGAGGCCTTCCACTCATCCAAATCAGGCCCAAGATAGCTTGTTGGAAATATTTGCTTGTATAGTTTCTGGCACATGTTGAATTTTCTGATTTGGAGTTGGCTGGCCCCTTCAAAAATTAATTCTCCTAAGACTACTTCCTGTGGGTCTAAAAAATGGCAGAGAGGGCATTTTTTGAGTGTTTTTTTCCCTTTTGGTGGCCAAGATCTTCTCCAAAATTGATGAAAATTTCGAGGTTTACTTATTTTTTTATGGTGAATCCAAATATACAAGCCATTTGTCAAGAGGATGCACCAATTAAATGCGCAGTGCCGGTGGCGCTGCGCATCAGCTGGAATTTCCTGTGTTGCCTAATTCAAAAAATCAAAATTTACAAATTTTTTCCAAAATCTGCCCAGTTTTGGCTCAAATGTACTTGATTGGTTACTTTGTTGGGCAAGTGTAACATCAGCCAAGATCTCAAGTCTTTCACCCCTCTTTTTGCTTCTTAAGGCCCTTCTTAATCTTGCCTTAAGGTGCTTAATTCTCACGTTACCTATCCTATTCTAGGTCAAGTAATGGTAGGCCATATGCCTAAGCATCTTTTTGTCTCTATTGGCTTTCTTTAGAAGACACTCAAGGTGGATATTTACACTCTCAAGTCATATTTCTCTCTCATTAACCACTTCTTGTTCAATTGGAGTTAAGGGAACCGAATGCTTCTCTACCATTTCACAAAAATCAAAACATGACTGATGTCTGAAACATGTGGTGGCTAGTGGGCAAACAAGGAGTTCACTCATGCTGATAGGTTCCTCCTTGATGATTTTTCCACCTTTTTGAGGCTTTCTTTGCTACAAATTTCTTTCTCTTGAGCTATCACTAAGCGTGTCCTCTTCAAAATATGATTAACTGCCTCTTTCCATGCTTATCTCTATGAGATAATGTGGTGATGATATGGTGAATAATGGATAATAGGTGGGAACAAAAAGGTGAGTATGAAGAGATTTTGTAAATGGAACAATAGTAATGAGATGAGGTAGGGGAATGAAGGGAAGGGTTTGGAGAGCTAGGGTTTTGATGTATGAGGGACTTAGGGTTTGATAAAGGGGATTAGTTTCTTAGGCAAAAGGGGAAAGGGAATATGAGTGAAGTGGGATAGGATTAAAGGGTAGGTTAGGGCAAGTGAAAATAGGAATATTGAGACAAGGAAGAAGAGTTTGCAATGGTGAAAAATAAGGTAGAAAGACAAACTAGGGTTTGAGTCATAAGAGGCAAAAAAAACATATCTCAAGCATGAAAACCTTATCTAAGCTCAAAAGTGAGTGTACTTACTTGTTTAGAAGAGAAATGCAACAATGAGAATGATTTGAGATGAATTTTGGTGGTTTTGAAGTCTTACTGGCCAATGCATGGCACCTGCTCACTAATGCGTAGCGCCTCTCTGATGTGCAGCGCCAGTGTAAATTAACACAAGAGAAAACTGTCTAATGCACAACACCCCTCTGATGCACAGCGTCGAGCTCCCAATGCGCAACACCATTTTGCAGACCAATTTTGAAGACCTTCCTTGTGTCCAAATTGGGTGTCTGATAGCTCGTTGGAAATATCTCCTTGTCTAGATATCATTTAAATCATCAAGAAAGTCATTTGAACATCCCATCTAGGTGAAATCTTGATTTTCCCAAGGTCACTCCAGAAGTGCATCAATCCTCTTGAGGCCAATGATGTTTTCAACATTTATCCAAACCGTGAAACCTATGTAAAAACTGAAAGAGGTTTTTCTTCTTGGGTCAATGATGGACAAAAACCTCTCTCATTTTTGTCAAATTCATCTTTTCTTACACAAAATATATTTTGAAGAAAACCTATCCCGATATGTGGAACAGGGGATTTGTAGAAATGAAAGGAAATGAAGGGGATGAGGGGCTTCTAAATTCTTAAGAAAATTTTGGGAAGTAGGGAGGGATGTTAGGAAGTAGGGAAAAGTGGAATTTCAAATAATGAATGAGGGGAACTGGTCCAAAAGGGTAAATCACAGGCCTAGCCTAGCAAATTGTCAAATTGTAGCAATAAGCTAGGGTTTGTGGGAAAATTATGAATTTGAGGGATATCAGTGATGTGAATTGTTTAAGACGGTATAGTAGGGATAGGGGAAGGTGTATGAACATTAGGAAACAAGATTTTTTTATCATTTGGCCATCCAAGAAAAAATATCTTCAAAACCCTAAGAGAGGGAAATGGGCCTTACCCAAGTACAACTAAAGCACGAACAAGGTGTAAAATGACCCATTGGAACCTGAAATGATGATGACAACTCTTTGAATGATGGTACACTAAGTTGAATGGTGACATGGAACAATACTTGGAAAACTTTGGAAGGAGTGAAAACAAATCCTAGGCCTAATACCTAGTGACCAAATTTTATTTAAAGACTCACTGAAATGACAAAATTTGATCTTGACACCCTAAAATCACTTTGTAAGAGCATGTTTGATCACTGGTGGAAGGCTTCAAAGGCTGACACTAACATTGGCTCCATTGGGGATGGTAGCTCCTTGGAGGTGCCAAGAACACCGTAGACCAAGTAGCCTTATCCATTGGGCATGGAGTCAAAAACACAAACTGAAATGGATGACTAAAAATTGACGACTTAAAGACACAAACTAACTCAATACTAAAACACAACTGAAAAACTAGAAAATATGCTCAAAATGGAGCTTATTCATTAAAATCTACTCTAACTATTCCATTCATCAATTGATCATGTGAAATGAAACAACCAATGCAACCAAGTAAGCATTCTAGCTATTATTTGAATTATTCGCAAGCGCTTTCTTATGAACAACAAGAGAGAACTACTGAAAGGAAACTTCCATGAAAACTTGTAAACAGATCCATTGAATAATATGGATTCTCTATATAACTCCAAAAATACTGCATAGGATCTTGAAATTCATGTGCACTGGGACTTAGCTCATCCAATGGATTAATTTTATCCTCCTCATACCATGAATGCAAACTTTCGTCTAATTTTTGTGACGAGACTCCTACTGAAAATGATAAAGAAACTGGCTACCGGATCAAGTTTGTATCAACACTTGTTTCAATCTCATAGTTAGCTAGTGGAGAAGGACTTTGACTGTAGACATCATCCAACACATCAGCTATTGGATCGTGAAAAACTTGAAAAGACTGTTGAAACCCATTTTCGATTCGTTCCAATGAGATGGCATGATTTTCTATAGGCCGCTCATCCGTTATTGAAGATATACTATGAAAATTTCCCTTCAAAAACTGAAATGATTCGAAACAGAATGGTACAGAATCATCTTGCATCATTTGATCATATGTTCCAGCTTCCAAGTCTTCATCTACAACTTGACAATCAATGTCATTCGGTGGCTGCAAATCTAGATACGAGAAGTCTTGAACAAGGATCTCATTACCCTTTAGATGGTCCAGATCAAAACTTATCGATGGTTGATTTCTGATTGAATGAAAGTTGTCTCTAATGATCTGAAATGAAGCAAAAAAAAAAGGAAAATATCCTTCACTTACTTCAAAAATTTTTGCACTTTCCTCCTCACTTCCAATAGCTTATATGCAACGGTTGATCACCATATTCGATCTGCAAGTGAATTTCCTCCTTCCACAAACCAACCACTGATTTTTCTGCAATACTAGCTTCTGTTTGGAGAACATAATCATCATCATACTGATCAAAATTAGGGAAATCATCAATATAAAACACATAATCAAGCATACATGTCATATCAACAGATCTCTCTTCTCCAAGATGATCTATAAAACAATCATTATCAGGTCTATGACATCTAGGATAAGAAAGAAAATGTTTTGGATCAGCCACTTGTTCTTCTTGAATCAGCAATCCATGGTCTTGAACATCATATTCATTCCTTATGGTGATATTTTGCATCATCTCTTCCACTGCACTTACCAAAATGTCGAGCTTTACCTCTAAGGATGTCGATTCCTCTGGATCTATGTTCTTCATCTCTTCTTCCTTAAGCTTTGCCCTTCTGATCAACAAATTAGCCTCTACATCTACTGCATTGTTCTGCATATCTTCAAGTGTTGCAAGGTTCCTTTCCCTCAGTTGAAACTCCATTTCTGGATCAAGGGCTTCTGGGTAGTGTAATAGAGCGGATCCAGGAGGAGGTCTTATATTAACCAGCATCGAAAAATAGACTTGGACAAACCTGGCATAAAACTGTTGTATTGTCTCCCCTGGCAATCTTTTTAGTTGGTTATACTCTTCTATAATCAAGAAAGGGTTTTTTTTGACCACCCACTTGTCGAGGAAAACTTTGACGAACTGTTGGAAATCTGAAATACTCGCAGCAGGCAGGGTTTTGAACCAACTCTTGACTTTTCCTTGCAAAGAAAGAGCAAAAGGCCTAATACTAACATCCTCTTCATCAACTTCAAAAAGGTCAAGAAAAGACTCAGAATTCAATACATGTCTCTCAACAGTGATGTTGTCACATTCACCATCAAATCTTGGTAGATATAGGTAATGATTTTTAGGGAAAGCATGGGATATAGGAGGTAAAATCATAGGCTTGTATCTATCTGGAATTCTACAAGGTATAGGAATATGTAAAGAAGGTGTAGAATCAGAAGAAACAATACATAAACTCAATATCAGAAGAATCCCACAAAAATAGTTGTGAAACCTAGTTTTATTCCTTGCCAACTGTTGTAGGGATGTACAATAGAGCTCAAAGCTTCCACAAGAGTCCAACCTTTACAAATGACTGAAAAAAAACATGATATAGACATCCAAACCACCTGTGCCATCCTTCAAGGGTTGAATTCAAGAGATAAGGGATTGTTTCAACCATATCTAAACTGGGAACAAGAAAATAGGTAGTGGAACAACTTGCCTCTAAAACCAAGGAAACTAATACATTTAGTTTTAAACCACTTTTCATTGATGTATCTACCCCCTCATGTCATTTTACATCAAATTTACATCATACTACATAATTTACCATACAGAATTTACCAAGAAAAGAAGAATAAGTCAACTGCTAAAGAAACTTGACGAATTTTGACTTTTAGGCAAAATTGACAAAAAATTTCCTGATGCGCAGCGCCGTGAGCCTAATGCATAGCATCGCTTCAAGGCTACTTTTTGAGGCCTTCCACTCATCCAAATTAGGCCCAAGATAGCTTGTTGGAAAGATTCGTCTGTCTAATTGCTGGAACACTTTGAATTTTATGATTTGAAGTTTATTTTCCCCTTCAAAAATCAATTCTCCCAAGACTGCTTCCTGTGGGTCTAAGAAATGGCAGAGAAGGCATTTTTTTAGCATTTTTTTCCCTTTTGGTGGCGAGATCTTATCCAAAATTGATGAAACTTTCCAGGTTTACTTATTTTTTGATGCTAAATCTGAATCTACAAGCCATTTGTCAATAGGATGCACCAATTCAATGCGTTGTGCATCAGCCAGAATATCCTGTGTTGCCTAATTCAAAAAATCAAAATTTACAAAATTTTTCCAAAATCTGCCCAGTTTTGGCTCAAATGTACTTCATTGGTTACTTTGTTGGGCAAGTGTAACATCAACCAAGATCTCAAGTTTGTCCCCCCTCTTTTTGCTTCTTAAGGCCCTCCTTAATCTTGCCTTAAGGTGCTTAATTATCATGTTACCTATCCTATTCTGGGTCAAGTAATGGTAGGCCATATGCCTAAGCATATTTTTGTCTCTATTGGCTTTCTTTAGAAGACCCTCAAGGTGGATACGTACCCTCTCAAGCCATTTTTCTCTCTCATTAACCACTTCTTGTTCAACTGGATTCAAGGGAACCAGATGCTTCTCTACCATTTCACAAAAATCGAAACATGACTGATGTTTGAAACATGTGGTGGCTAGTGGGCAAGCAATGAGTTCACTCATGCTGATAGGTTCCTTCCTGATGATTTTTCCACCTTTGTTAGGCTTCCTTTGCTACAAATTTCTTTCTCTTGATCTATCACTAAGCATGTCCTCTTCAAAATCTGATTCAATGCCTCTTTCCATGCTTGTCTCTATGAGATAATGTGGTGATGATATGGTGAATAATGGATAATAGGTGGGAACAAAAAGGTGAGTATGAAGAGATTTTCTAAATGGAACAATAGTAATGAGATGAGGTAGGGGAATGAAGGAAAGGATATGGGGAAAGGGGAAAGGGAATAGGAGTGAAGTGAGATAGGATTAAAGGGTAGGTTTAGGGCAAGTTAAAATAGGAATATTGAGACAAGGAAGAAGAGTTTGCAATGGTAAAAGGTAAGGTAGAAAGACAAACTATGGTTTGAGTCTTAGGAGGCAAAAAAAACATATCTCAAGGATGAAAACCCTATCTAAGCTCAAAAGTGAGTGTACTTACTTGTTTAGAAGAGAAATGTAGCAATGATAATCATTTGAGGTGAAGTTTGGTGGTTTTGAAGTCTTACTGGCCAATGTGTAGCACCTACTCACCAATGCGTAGCGCCTCTCTGATGCGCAATGCCAGTGTAAATTAACACAAGACAAAACTGCCTGATGCGCAGAGCCATTTTGCAGACGAGTTTTGAAGGCCTTCCCGGTGTCCAAATTGGGTGTGTGATAGCTCGTTAGAAAGACCTCTTTATCTAGATATAATTTAAATCATCAAGAAAGTCATTTGAACATCCCAGCTAGGTGAAATATTTATTTTCCCACGGTCACTCCAGAAGTGCATCAATTCTCCTGATGCCAATGATGTTTTCGAAATTTCTCCCAAACCATGAAACTTGTGTAAAAACTAAAAGAGTTTTTTCTTCTTGGGTCAATTATGGAAGAAAACCTATCTCATTTATCTCAAATTCATCTTTTCTTTCTCAGGAAGATAGTTTGAAGAAAACCTATCCCGATATGTGGAACAGGGGATTTGTATAAATGAAGGGAAATGAAGGGGATGAAGGGCTTCTAAATTCGTGAGAAAATTTTTGGAAGTGGAGAGGGATTTTAGGAAGTAGGGGAAAGTGGAATTTCAAGGATTGAGTGAGGGGAAGGGGTCCAAGAGGGAAAAACACAGGCCTAGCCTATCAAATTGTCAAATTGTAGCAATAAGCTAGGGTTTGTGGGAAAATGATGAATTTGAGGGATATCAGTGATGGGAATTGTTTAAGAAGGCATATTAGGGATAGGGAAGGTTTATGAACATTAGGAAACAAGTTTTGTTTATCATTTGGCTATCCAAGAAAAATTACCTTCAAAACCCTAGGAGAGGGAAATGGGCCTTACCCAAGTACAACTAAAGCACGAACAAGGTGAAAAATGACCCATTGGAACCTGAAATGATGATGACAACTCTTTGAATGATGGTACACTAAGCTGAATGGTGACATGGACCAATACTTGGAAAACTTTGGAAGGAGTGAAAACAAATCCTAGACCTAATACCCAGTGACCAAATTTTACTTGAAGACTCACTGAAATGACAAAATTCGACCTTGACACCCTAAAATCACTTTGTAAGAGCATGTGTGATCACTAGAATAGACTGTTGTGCAGGTAATTGATGAGTGCCCATGGACTAGACTGGAAGGTGAATTGAAGTCTCGCACAGGAGGTGCGACCACCTGACTAGCCGTAGGGAGCACAGTCTCAGCGCTCCAGGCAGTTGAAAGAGAGCATGGGGCTATAAAAGAGTCTGTGTGGGAGCTGCATGATAAGGGGGCTACACACAGGATCAGCATGTCACAATGATTGTGCCCACGCATAGGGGCTACGCTGCCGCATGGGTAGGCTGGGAAGTGACCGTTGGTGTCACTATTCACGATAAGATGTCTGATTTAAGGCAAAAAGGAGCGAGCAATGGGTATTAAGACATAAATTAAGAGCTAGATTTGGGACGATCTGCCGCCAAGAATGCATTAATGACTCAGAAGTGGGGGGAGCTGTCGAATTCAAATTCAAAAGACGCTATAAAAATCTAAGGACTAGCCACGAGACAACACTTGGTTGTTTGAGATTTCTGTAGTTGCAAAGTATTGAGCGTTGAGAAATCTTACCAACTTTGAGTACGTGATAGAACATTTCCTGCAAACACGATGACTGCTACCAAGCCAAGTGTGAAATTTTTTAAAGGTAAGGAAGAACGCACACCGCATAAGATAGAATGTATGGCACTAACTGTCGTGAGGGTAACTGACGAGTACCCACGGATTGGACTGGAAGGCGAATTGAAGTCTTACACAGGTGGTGCAACCACCTGACTAGCCGTAGGGAGCACAGTCTCAGTGCTCCAGGCAATTGAAAGGGAGTGCGGGACTATAAAAGAGTTTGTGTGGGAGCTGCACGATAAGGGGACTGCACGCAGGATTAGCATGTCACAGGGGTCGGGCTAGCACATAGGGGGCTGCACTACCTCGAGGACAGGCTGGGAAGTGACTGTTAGTGTCACTATTCATGATAAGATGTCTGATTTAAGGCAAAAAGGAGCAGGCGACAGGTAATTAAGACAAGAATTAAGAGCTATATTTGGGACGATTTGTCGCCAAGAATGCATTAATGACTCAGAAGTGGGGGGAGCAGTCGAATTCAAATTCAAAAGATGCTATAAAACTCTAAGGACTAACCATGAGACAACACTTGGTGATTTAAGATTTGAGCAGTTGCAAAGTATTGAGCGTCGAGCAATATTACCAACTTTGAGTACGCGACAGAACATATCATGTGAAAACACGATGACTGCTACCAAGCCAGGTGTGAGATTTGCTAAAGATACCACTAGTGAGGCTGCGCAACCCCATATGGTCCATGAGGATCCTAGAGATGCAGCGGTTGTGCCAGAAGTTCCAAAATCACCATGGACGTCGCGGCCGAAGAAAGATAGACTATGGGACCAGTACACGTGTCCCCAAGAAACCCACGGTTCGATAAGATATCAATGGAAGAAAAATTCAAGGCTGTTACCATTGAATCGGACAAAGAGGAGGAGAACTTACAAGCTCTAATTGATCAAATAGAGGAGGAAGAAGACGTGGAGGAGGACATCCCACCAATGCCTTCCATAACAAAGCTACCCACGTATGTCCCTCTATGGAAAGGGAAAGCTAGGGTGCCCAAAGACCTGGAGGTCATGAAGAGTGCACTCTAGACCCCACTCCTCCCTCACAGAATTACTTTTGAAGGTCCACTCCTAGGTCAAGTGCCTACCCTGAAATTCGAAGATTGGGACCTCGCGGAAAGTGAGAAGTTCCCGCACCTAGTGACAGAGAACTTGATGAAACAAAATTCGGAGGGGCTAGTAATCACGTTGGACCCGCAAAAATGGTTGCGCGGTGTGGAGAAGGTCGGGTTAATTCATCTACGATGGATACCCCACTTTCACAGCGCGCCCATCACCATTTTCGTTACCAGGAAGCTATTGTGTCTGGTGCATGATGGGTATCTATGGTTGGAGGAGCCTATTCCCATTACGGTCACCCTCATTCACCAAATTTCTCGACTTCCCTGTAAGGGAAAGGACCCCGCAATGATGGCAGGAAAAAGCAGCGATTTGCCTCTCGCAGAAGCCATGAGAACTAAATACAAGCTGGAAAAGAAGAAGTGAGGCTGTGCAATCACGAGTATCAAGGACAAAGGGGTGCACGTAGCCACCCAGCTCCTAGTCGGCATATTAATACGGAAGCATTGCGCCGACAAGGTACCATCACTTGTGGTTGTGCTGGCCGAACAGTGTGCGGAGGGGGTCCAATTCAACTGGGCTGAGTTCCTTTGTGAAGAGCTTTTGATGAACTGCAAAGAAGCTCAAGAGCAGGGCAAGACCTTCCACTACGTGTGGTTTCTCTTGTCTATTTTATTGGTGACAGGGGAACTTCCCGAGGACAGTCAGTTCCCTCATATTGAATAGGATTTTCTAGAGGCTGCAAAATATGCATCACTCTGGGACACCACACGAATACACAAGACTAAAATATTCTCGGTGCTCATGGAGGTGAGCATCCGGATGTGGATTAACAGGAGGTCGTGCCTATCCCCCATAGTGTACAACAGTCTACGGAGCTTTCCAGACTTCAAGTTGGATATGCATAATGTGTATATCAAGGCACATAAGGATCCGGCACAGACCTGGACCAAGATTCCTTTCACCATAATTGATGACACCATCTTCTTCGTGCTCAAATCATGGCCTCCCAAGTGGCACACCCCAGATTTGGTGGAGCTGGACAGAACAATCGCACAAAAGTAGAAGGATGCAACCAAGTTGCACATCACTGAGCTGGCCCAACAAAAACGCAATGAACAGTTGGCCACGGAGGTAGGGGTTGTCTGCGAGGCAGCGAAAGCAGCCACAGAATAGGCAAAGGCTGCCAAAAAAGAAAAAACAACACAAGAAACAAGAGCCACCATGACGTAGGAGGAAGGGGGCCCGAACTTGACCACAGGACAAGGAGCAAAGGACAAAGTTGAAGGCATGGACCCGAGCACAACATCTTCATAGCTGAAATGATCGCACGGTACGGAAAGATCAGGCCCACAAAAGAATACCAAGGCTTCCAAACTAGACATTGAACCAATGACAATGACAGAGGGTGACCTCTACGACATGAGTGACACAGTTCACGAGGTCACTAGGGAAGCGCTCTAGGAAGCTATGACGGAGCAACAAAATGTGTTGGGGGCCCTATGGGAGCAATTGCAGGAACTTTAGGTGTGGCCGCCACAGGAAGGAATAGTAGCTGCCTAAGGCGACGCAGGTACATCAGTAGCAGAGTAGTTGCTATGCACAAAAATGGCCAACATCGTAGTGCTACTGAAAGGAGCGCTAAGAGCGAAAAGAGAGGACACAGCCGCGGTGGGTAGGATTAAGGGACTTGGCCTAAACTTGGCTGCCCTTCCGGGGGACACATTGTACCAGTTGCAGGATGGCATAACAATATAACTACGTGCCCAGGAAGGCCTCATGCTCCAAGTATTGAGTGAGCAGAAGATTAACATTGAACATCTCAGCCTACAGCATGACGAGCTAGTGTCACAGAATTGGCAAATCGTGCAAACAGTGGATGAAGCATGCTGGTGCGTTCCAAAATTATCCATTGTCATAGACCTACCAACCGAGATATGGATCCATTGTCTGGCAAGCGGAGTCCGAAGCATGCACGAGGAAATGACACGAGTGTAGCTGGAGCTGAACCTCTAGATTGTTGAGCTACAAATGAAGGTGCAGCCTTCCACCCCTCCGGAAGTGAAAGAATAGCGTGTTAACGCGATTCAGACAGGATTGGAAGAAATTGGAAGAGAGGTGCAGGGTTGCACCGATATGTTGGACCAAGTGTTCGACACCCTCACATCATTTCATGAGGATCCAACAAACAGCACCTGGAAATAGAGGTGTGAGAACTGCAACAATAGTATGACAGTGTTAGGGGAATGGCACAGATAGTCGTCCTCACCCAACAACTAGCTAAGATGCAACAGGCAAGGGCACTGAAGGAACAGGTGGATGTTGCCAGACAGAAAGAGGCCCTTCTCAAAGCACACGCCCAGCCTTGGATTGATGAGGCCTTCACCATTACATTTGAGATTGAGGGCAAGTTTGCATAGATGCAGGAACTATATGCACTAAGACAGATAGCAGAGCCTCACAAAGAAGCGACAGGAGAGCATATGCAACAGGTCCAGAAAACAATAGAATAGTGTGCCATGGACCTCTGAGAAGTACGGGACCAGTTGGAGGGGCTCTGTGCCAAGATCACCGTGCCAGCAGAGTGACTCGGGACGAGTCACGATGATTGTGTTGGGGGCCTATTGGGCATGGAATCCCCCCCGCAACATGTTTTGGGGCTCAAAGCTAGAGTTTTGGTAAAAGGTTTTGTAAGACTCCACATATTGTAGGCACAAAGCATGAAGTATAGGATCAGTCATAGGGTTGTCCGCCCTAAAATATTGTTATGTAATTTAAAGTCATGTCGGCCTACCCATGGTCCGTGGACCATGGGATTGTATAAATAGAGCGAGGCTCTAAGTTGTAAAGGGAGCAGAGGATAGAGAGAGTAGAAAAGGAATGTTTCGAGCTTAGAGTAGGATTCGAAGTGTATTAGTTCATAGTAGTAGGAAGAGGCTCTGTAGCTAAGTGTGTAGAGGCCTAGTAGAGTTCGCAGCTGAGTGCGCGCACCCCTACAACTAGTTGAGTGCACAGGGCGGTTTCGAGTATGTAATCGGAAGTGAAGATTAATAAAGACAAGGTTGATTCTAAATACTATGTATCTAGGTTTCCTCTTACTTTTATGAGTTTATAATGTTCGATGATTGCACACACTTATATGAATGTTGAATGATAAATAAGAATTCTGGGCTCACACAGATAAGTTAAGTACTATAATAATAATGTAGTAAGTATAAGGAATTAGGGTAATACTTTCTTTGCACTGCAAATAGAGTCGCGCGAAGGCAGCTTCACGGTTGCAATGGATAGATAGCTACACAAAGCAGCGTGTGTGAAGGGTCAAACTACGAACCTCCCAAAAATCATCAAGACGTCCCTAAGGTGTGGAAACTTGGTTCCAAACCCTCCCATTCTACCTCAAGTGAGACCTCAGTCCGTGCACCGCGGACTATTTCCAAAAGGGTCGGTAGTTTCGGGATTTGTTTGGATAAATCACCTCCAAACCTGGGTCAGGCCCATACAAGCCAACATCTTGTGTCAACCTCATTAAAAAATTAAACAAGGAGTCGTAAGGATAGTTCCTGGTCTTGTGTCAACCTCGTTCAAAAATGAAACAAGGAATGTGAGCATAGTTCCTTATCTTGTGACAAGCTCGTTAAAAAATGAATCAAGGCATATAAGGATATTTTCTTCCTATATCAACCTCGTTCAAAAATGAAACATATGTCCGAGGATAGTTCTTTTACTGTGTCGACCTCGTTAAAAAAATGAAACACCTCACTTTTCGAAATCAAGTCTTTGATTCAGATCTTGTAAAATCCCAGTTGAGTCCTTCCTGGATCTCAAAAGTGAACCTTCATTCCATCCACTTAGTTGACTCAAATGAAGCTTGGGGGCATGTACCTCGATTGAGTCATTATGCTAGGGGCATGCGAACTTATAGCAAGCATACTTTTTCATTTCAAGCTTGTGTAAACATGAAATTGAATCCAAGCAGAGTTCTCCATGGTTCAAGCTTGTGTAAAAATCAACCCATGCCTAATTTACATCCCGTGATTTCCATTTTCATCAATTAATTTATGCTAGATAAGCCTTGGTTGTTTCATTCCATCGCCACCATCTCTTTGGCCGATCACATGCTTTCACTTGGTTGTTTTTCCTTTCCTGCGGAACCGCAACAATGAGTGGTTTTTTTAGTTAGCCTCTTGACCATTACATGTTTTTAGTTCCTCCATTGTTAGAACCAGTTGCTACCCTTTTTACCACTCATTCCTCCAATATGAGTCACGTTTCAGCTCTTTTCTCGACTCATTAAACTCATATGAAAAGATTGCCGAGTGTTTTTCCATTTTGACTCGTAAAAGAAAATAAAATGGGGGGTCCGCTTTCAACTCTTTTCCGACCCTTTAAAAATGAAAAGATGGTCGAGCCCTTGTCATTTCGAACTCGTTAAAGGATATGAAACGTCATGTCACCAGTATAAGTTTACCCCTTTTTCGGGCTAGGAGGCACTATTTACAAAAAAGGTACTCCTTGACTGAAATGGTCAAGCGGTTCTCTCAAGTATCATTTTCTACCTTTTTGGGCTCGAGAGACACAAATGTATGAAAATAGACCATGTGGAGTTTTTTTTTACGTTTCTTTTTCAAACTCTCTAAACATGAAAAATATATTGAGTTACACCTTTGTCAGTTGCGTTAAACTATTAGATGACATCAGATTTGTCACCATGATGAACATGAGCTTCTCCTTCCTAGGGATCGTTAAAATTACTAGGTCAGATTCATCCTAAGAATGAACTTAAAGTGAAAGCATATGCTATCCCCTTCAAGCTTGCGATTAAAAAATAATTGGGGTACTCACTAGAAACGGTGGGGAAATAATTTGGAAATCTATCAGTCATGTCGGCAGCTCACTCTTGAACATGACACTCTTTGCTTCATGTCGGGTTGGGACATCATCCTTTTTATCGTTGACCTTCCTGGGTTTGGGATATTCATTCTTTCCTTCCATTTGATCTCTGCCACATCATCATGACCACTGATCCCATGGATCCAAAAGCTACCAAACTTCCAGTTGTGTCACAAATATGTTCAAGAGTTGTCCTTCTGCAGTTACACTTACCTCTGATTCTCTATATCATCCAGATTATTTTGCATCCTCTCATCTCACGTCGATGATGTGGGATTCATTATGGCCCTCCTTTGACACAGTTGCTTTCCATCGACTTCAACTCATTATCTGGGAAGTTGAACAAGAGACTCCCTTCTAGTACCTTAGAGCTTTCATGCCCTACTGGCAAGTTCTTTGCACTTGACAACAAGTTCACACCATTGGCTTTCGATCGATTGATTTCATGGGTGTTTGACTTCAGTTCCTGTATTCACATTTCGTGAATTTTTTTGATAGTACCTTGAGCACCATTGTCATTATTAGTGGTTTCTCTCGTGCTTGTTAATAGTTTACATCATTAACTGGTAATCAAGCGACTTTCTAGCATGTTCGGTGTCAACACATCCATTCGCATGCTAGGATATGTCATTTTATCAGGTCATGTTGGAGCGCAGGACCCTGGACTTAGATCTCAAAAAGTCTAGGTTGCGAAGTGGTGTGACATGGTTACAATGATATGCATGTCTCTTTTAGATGGCTGGCTGTGACCAAACCATGAGTTATCATATGTGATCCTTCTCATTATTGGATGGCTGTGACCATAACTCGATTTCATTACGATCCTCTTTGACGAATGGCTACGCCCATACCTGGATCCATTTACATGATCATTCTCTGGATGGTTGCGTCCATGCCATGATTCATGTATCATTTGACAAAAATCTCAGTTTATGTATATGTATCTGTAATTTCTTATAGGATTTCCAATGACATACTGGTTCCTCGCACTGATTTATAAAGCATTTCATCCCTCATTCCAGCTTGGCCTTCACGCTTTGGGGGGCATCTGTTACACAACATTTTGTGACTGTCCCTATACTCCCCGTTCCTTGATCTTGGAGGACCTCTATAGCGAACCCTACATGTTTTTCCTTCATGAAGAAACTCCTATTATGTCCCTCTTCATTAGAAGATCATTCCCCTTTTGCACCATTTCCACTGAAACTTTTGTTTTGCCTAGTTTACAAGACCGACGCTAATGGTCTTTGTCTCCCCCACGCCGATGTGCAGAGATTAGCACTACTCCTCATGCCGACTGGAGTGACTAGTCTATGTCTCAGTCACGCCGGTCCTGTTATGGAAATTTTTCAGATTAGAGTCAAAGCTTCCAGCTCTAGAAGCTTCGTAACGGAAGTCTGGTAAATGGTTTGGCCAGATGGGGTCGAGGATGACAATTTGGGCTCCTTTCCCCTATAATGATGGAACTACCTCAAGGGATAAGTCCTTCTCCCATGAGAAGAGGATCCAT
>APFE030543520.1:273259-307966 GCA_000404065.3 Pinus taeda
ACCTCCCTTCTTCCCAAGCACAAACTAGTCACAGTTGATAGTTTTTGGCTGAGTGTGAGTGTTATAGTTGCAAAGTGTTGATGCTATTTTGGAGTAGACAAGCAAGCTATCACTAGTTGTAGCTACCTAGTTGTGTGAGGGAGAAGTGTGTTTTGATTTGGAGTGAAGCCTAAAAGGAAGATCTTTTGAAATATTGTTGTTTGAAGTCATCATGGAATGCTAGCAGAAGTGTGTGGAAACCTGGTCTTGTCAGAGGAAGACTGCAACTGTAGAAAACCTACTGGTAGGTTAACCCGATAATGCAATATAAATCAAAGAAGAATACTATAACCTACTTCTACTATTAATTTGTGGAATCTTAACGATCGAGTTGAACAATATAACCAGAATAATAAGAATCAATCGCACAATACACATGAGAATAATTTAGGGAAAGCGTCAGCTAAAAACCCCGCTATCTATATTATCATACACGGTGGAAATACATATGAATTATACAAAGCCTTAGCTCTCACAGCTAGCTAGCTCTCAGTACAATCCTCACAAATGCTCACAGGAAATCTTGGCTTCTCTCCAACCTTCCTCTCTACCCTCCAAGCTCATATTTCCTTGCGATGTTCCTCTGGGATGATTCTTCTGTTACCGAGTGTAATACTCTCTCACACACTGTCAGAACTGCGCAATCCTCAAGGAATGATTCCTTGACTACATGCATGATTTTTATTTATAATAAAACACATGCAGCTGATAGTACATTGTCCTTGACATTAATCTCAACTAGTTCTTTCTTAGAATAGACATGCATGAGTTTCTAATGAGGGGATCTTTAGTTAACTCGAGTAGCACTAGTTGAGTGCATGCATGCATCAACTGACTGTTAACTCACTATTAGTTCCTCAAACAGTTTGGAACTAATTTAACTGGACTTAACTCAATAAAATGATTTAACTAATTACAACTCAACCTTATCTCCTTAATTTAAGGGATAACTCCTGCATGACTTCAGAAAGACTTCTAACTTGAATTTCTCCAACTAATTAATTCTAAATGAATGAATTAATTATTTCCAAGTAGTTGTTAAGACTAAAGCCGATTTTAATTCACAATTTAATTTAAGGACAAATTAAATGGGAATATTCTTGTTGCCATATTTCAACAGCAACATCAAGATGAATGGTTGTAATGTCTCTTTGATATTAATATATGCAACTATTGATTGATTTCCTAGATGTTTTGTAATATTACATATCCATGTCTTAATGTTTCTTGACTTGTTAAGTACATTGAATTGCAATTTGTCTATTATTATGTTTGTGTGTTGTTGTTGTTGTTTACTTGTTTCAAGATCTTGAAGAGGGAAGTGAGAGATTGCTAGAGTGAGCAAGTGAGGACATCATCATGCAGGATAAGAAACCAAGAGCTAGGCCCTCTTGATTGATTCTAACCTAAGGAAATATTCCATAGAATGTATCTGTTGTGGCTATACCCATTATCGAGCTAGAGGAATTCATTCGTGTCCGCACTTATAATTTTACTTCACCACATGGCCTTAACAAGCTCCTGTATTAAGAAAAAGTTCTAAGACATATATGTACACCATTCATCACTAGTCCCAGTAGTGGGACATTGGAGCCACTCCTCGCTCCTTAAAGAACTAACTGAAAATTCTCAAGGCAATGTGGGGGGAGCCAAGGTGAAAAGTCCTTGCTCATACAATGGGAGGGGTATATATAGCCAAGGGTGATGCTTGACCCTTGTGACTCTTGGACTACCCTCATGACCATTCAAATTCCTATGAATTTTCAACTAACATGAATCTTCATCTTCATGTGCGTTTCCATTGGACTTTGACTTTGAATTACATTTAGTTACAATATATATGACCCATAGTAGTGATGTGGCCTTGAAAAATCATGACACAACTTGACATGACACTGCTAACATGGGCTTGTTGGTTGTGGTGCCAATGCCAAGCTATTTTTGCTGCTGAGTGATGGATTTTCTTTGTCTTTTCCTCCGCATCGCTTGATGTTGCAGGGTCTTCAATGGTCTTGGTCTTGTAAGATGGTTACATGCATGTGCTCCTTTTGCTTGCTCTTTGATGAGCTTCTTTCATCCATCTAGTTGTAAGTGAGTCTTCTAGCATGTGTGCTCCTTCTTCATCTCGTTCATCATCTCTCCATGATCAATCAGTGTACCTGTTCCTGTAATTCACTCATGATGGGACGACATCAAATCAAAACCTCTTAGTCTAAGATGATGCATTGCTTTCCATGGTCTGGGCCCAGGACAAGTGACAAACTAGGAAGAGGGCCTAGTAACTACACATTGCATAGTTCTAGGTGACAGGGAAGGAGGTTCGTCATTGAGACTACACATAGCGTATCTTTGGCTTGGATGAGGAACTTCAGGGCACAGTCTTCACTATCGAGAAAATATACATAGTGGCCAGTGAGAGGTAGGATTGCATAGCTTAGGTCACTAGTGGCAACTGCAAGGTGGGATCTTGGGAGGCTCCTCTGAGTAGTTTCCTAAGAGAAGACAAGACAGGGCAACAAAATGGCCATAGGGGACAATTCTACGTAGTTTCTGAGAGTAGTGGGTCCAGACTAAGGGAAGACACTTGGAGGACACCTTTGCACAGTTTTGGGAGGCAAAGCAGGCTTAGTTCTCTATGCATTGTGGGGTTCCATTAGGAAGGGAGGAGGATTGATGACTGATCTTGCAAAGTGTGTAGTTCAGGTCGGGCTTTGAGGTAGTTTCTACACAATTATGGGAAGGAAGGCAGACTACTCACTTCTAGGATTACGCAGTGTAACTGTCCTAGAGTACAACCTCAAGCACTGCTCAATTCCAAGTAGCCGAGCAGCATCACTGAGGGTTTAGATTGTGCAGTACAACTAAGTTAGGATCTAGTGACATGTGGATTGTCCATTCAGAAGGATTTTCAGGAAAATGGCTAAGTGTGGGAAGCAATTCTACATGTGAAGTCTCAAGATTGTGATCACACACTTAGCATAGTTCGACAACATGACGACATTGACCAATGGGACAACAAGACAAAGCATTTCCCTCTGTGAGACCATCTAGATCTAAAAGCGACAAGTGCGACACTTGAGATAGATCTTTGGACAACCGTGACAACACTTGCACGATAATTCTTACAACTTTGTGTATGAGAGCAACAAATGTATAAATAGCTAGGACAACTCAAACACAAAAAGAAAAACCTTCAAAATCACCAAAACATGACCATAAGTCATGAAAAGGAAATCAACATGCCAAAAGATGATAGTTGGTCAAAGAAGCAAAAGGGGTGACAAGAATCAAAGGGAGATCACAGAATGAGCCCGAGTGTTTGAAACCATAAATGAAAAACCAAGGAAGGCTTCAACAATTGAGTGCAAGACAAAATTTTGGAGGGTGTTGTAGCCACTAAAACACTTGGCGACACATTGGTTGAACACCAGCTTATCTATTTTGGTTCATTTTTAGTGCAAGACCTTGGTACTTCATGGAGTATTGATTCATCGTGTAGATTACTTCGAATTCCCTACTTACCCCATGGAGAGGCATGGTTCACCTTGTTCCTTTTCAGTTAAGCGCAACATAAGATTCAGCCATATCATAATGTTTCAAATGAGGAAGGGTAGTTTGGCTCGCAAGCTTAAGATTTTTAGAGTATATTTTTTCATCTCTGGTGTTGCTCCACTGCTAACAGGCCTAGACAGTACTACAGTAGAGCCACACATGAACACAAGAATTTCACGATTGCCAGCAAGCCTAGACAGTACCCTGGTGGAGTTTCCCACTTCACCTCTCTGTGGAGGAAGCCTTTCTCTTCTTTCACCTTTGTTTTTTTTTTAAGATAACTTTTCATAGGCACTTATTTATTTTAGGGCGGAAGAGGGATCTTGAATTATTGAGAGAAGGAGAGCTTGTTCCTTCAAATAAGTATATGAATACCTCTGATTCATGTTTGCTCATTTAGATTTTCCCCTTCTCTGTTTCTACTAGTTGGATGATCTTGAACACACCAGAGAAAAAAACTGAGTGTGGGAATTAGGTTTCCCAGTTTAGACACAAGTTCATGGTTTGACCAAAACTCTCCTCACAAACAAATCATATTTTCCGTCAACACTTCATTGGCCAAAAGTTATAACGAAACATAAGGAAGACAAACGTAGGACTGGCCAACTACTACAGTGTCACAAGAATCTTTGAACTTTAGCCACATACACATTCAAAATCCAAAATGCAGTGAGGCAACACACTTATTTACATAAGGAAAAACAACAGAAAGAAAAGAAAAGAAAACAACAAACAAAAACAACACAGAAAGGAATGAAAAGACTATGTACATAGAGTGGGGTGAAACTCCAGATATCATTGAAAATAACATTTTAAGTATTGGCCATTAACAGGGAGAGAGTCAACCTTCCCATTAAGTGATTGAAGATGATACTTGTGTTGGCCAAGCTTCTCGAGGACTGTGAAAGAACCAATCCATAGGGATTGAGACTTTGTGTTCTTGCCTTTATCCTCATGGATTTTTTTTCCATTTTAAGACTATGTCATCCACACTGAAGCTAGTACTCCCTTCAGACTTTCTATCGAGCCATATCTTGATACGGTTTTGGTGGAGTGAATTTTTTCTTTTGCTTTCATCCTCTCTTCCTGTAACTTGTGTAGTGCGTCCATCCTACATTGAACTAAAAGACACAACTTGCCTTGGGATTATTGCGACATCAGAGAGTAGACAAGTAAATGTTCATATGGTGGATGGCTTATTTTCCATATACCAAGAAGTAGGGGGAGGTATTCAGAGAAGGCTTAGGTGTGACTTGGTCAACGCATAAAGAATTCACAAGAGCGGAGTGCCGGTTTAGTTGTTCAGAGTAAATTGTCTTTTTGATGATGCAAATGAGTTTCTTGTTCGTATATTCAACAAGACCATTTCCCTGTAGGTAGTAATTAGCAGAATGCTTCAAAACATTACCATTTTCCAATGTAAATTCATAAAGCTTTAACGAATAAAATTATGTTTTATTGTCAAAAAAAAGTTTCAGCGGCACTACTTTTGTCCACCACGGGAAGTAATTGTAGTAGTTAAAATATAGTGGTACTACTTTGATGAATGTGGGAAAATTTCTCTAATTATATCCAAGCCCCACTATTTTCCACTGCCATAGGCTGCAGCAGGGCTACTAACCTTCAATTTCTGTTGGCTCATCTCTGACATATCGACACTTGCAGGAATATGTGTGTACATCCTTGAATAATGTAGGCTAGTAGAAACGGGCCTGCATAACCTTGTGCATTGTTGTGTTACCCGCGAAGTGTCCCCTAGCTGGTCCATCATGGAGATCACGTAAAACCTTTTTTGAAGCATGTAGCTCCAGGCACTTGACAAAGATACCATTATGCTACTTTCTATAAAACCGCATGCACCAGCTCACAAGATAAATATTTCAAACAGAGTTCCCTCTTCTACTGTATAAAAAAATGAGAGGTCACGGTGCCATACTCAAGGTACTGTTGCAATTCTACATACCAAGAGTTTATGTGTGAAGTGGGAGAGGCTCGCTCAACAGTATACATTTCCATTTCTTGCTCCCATCCTATGATATCTTCTTCTTCCTCCTGTGCATGTAATGCTTCCGCTTCTAGTCTAAAAAGACCATGACCCTTGATGGTGTGAACTAGCATGATGTCAAGATCATACTCTTGCAATCATTTCATCCAGTTTTCCCTTCTTTAATCTAGCTCTTATTGAACAAAAAGTGATATGATTTCTGGGTGTGACACAAAGATAATGCAATGATTTTTCAATAAGTAGGGTCTGAAATGTTTCACTGCTTTGTACACTGCATATGATTTTTTATCCATGGTGAGATAGTGGAGTTTCAGCCCTTGTAGGCTTGCACTCATGAAGGAGATGAGTTTCTCATTGTTCAGCTCATCTTTCTGAGTGAGCACCGCAACAATTGAAGTGTCGGAAGCAATAATATAGAGCAAGAAATCTTTGCTGAAGTTTGGGTTGGAAAGCATTGATGCCTCTCCTATTTCTTGCTTGATAAGGGCAAACACATCCTTTTCTTTCTTTCCCCAACTGCAAACTACATCCTTCTTGATCATCTCTGAATGGGCTTAACAATCTATGCATAATCAGAGATGAACTTTTAGAGGAAATTGATCGTCCCCAAGAAAGATTGCATGGCTTTCTTATTCATGGGGTGAGAAATATGTGTGACGGTCTGAACTCTATTTGAATCTACCTTGATCCCACTTTTTGCAATGATATTTCTAAGTAGGTTACCCTCAGACACTGCGAAGAAGATATTCTTGCGATTCAAAGATATCCTGTATTTTCGACATCGCTCAAAATTTTTCTTAAGATGGCACAGGTGGTGTGACTGTTGTCATGAGAATATTGTCACATCATCGAGGTAGACCACTATGCTCTGTCCAATGAGTCCATGGAGGGCAATTTCCATTATGTGCTACAATGTTGCACCTAAGTTCACCAACCCAAATGGCATTCTATGGAAAGCGAACGTACTCCACTTGCTACAGAAGGCTTTTTTAAGTCTATCAACCTCTACTACCAAAACCTAGTTGTATCCTGAAAATTTGTCAAATAAGAAAACATCTCTGCTCCAAATATTGTCTGTAGTGTATGATCCATGGATGACACTAGGTAGTTATACTTATCCAAGGCATGATTGAGATTATGGAAATCTACGCACAAGGGGATCTCCCTAGAATTCTTTCTGACAGGGACTAAATTGGACACCCATGTTGAGTGTCGCACTTTGTAGATGATCTGGGCATCCAACAATGTGGTCAATTCTTTCTGTATGAGGGGCTCAAGTGATGGATGAACTTTCCTTAGCTTTTGATGAAAAGGCTTGGCCCCTTCCTTGATTGGTATGACGTGCTAGATTATTCGTGTGTCATATTTCTTGAGATCATCGTACATCCACGAGAATACATCATGGTACTGTCTAAAAAGGTGGATGAAATCTTGCCTCTCTTGTGATGTACAATATGTGCCGATATTTACAAACTTCAGATCCTTATCTATGCCCATATTAATATATTCATGCAACAATGTAGAGTTGTGGGTTTTGGCATTCACAGGTCCCTAAAAGTGGTTCTGCAAGTCGTATAACTTCTCAATTGATACCACACCCTTGGGGATGAGGCTGTCTTTGCTTGCATCAACTACATCCTCCAAAGACTCCTTATGCTCATCCTCGCCTATTGCCATGTCTTTGAATACGTCATTATTAGGCATGAAATGCAGTATCTGTTGATCATCATAAAAAACACATAGATTAGTGATTTTATCTAGGAAAGATGGTTTATACAAAATCTCAACAAAAAATTTGTCCATTAACGATGACATCCTAGCAGCTGCATTCGGTAAGACATCTAAAGTTGCGTTACACATTCTTGGTACTGAAATGATATTTAAAGCTTCGAATTGAGAGATAAGTCTCCATACCTCTTGTTGATAACTCTTAAGATAGGGTCACACACAGTGTATAGTGTTACGTACCTGATGTACCACGATCTCTGAGTCACTTGCCACTTTTATAATGACAACATTCAGGCTGATGGCTTTCTGTAAGCCCAAGACAAGTGCTTCATATTCACCAGTGTTGTTGGTGCACTCAAACTCCAAGCAGCTAGATATTAAGTGTTTTCTCTGTAGTGGGTTTGTTAAAACACAATTGGCTCCAAAGCCCTCTTGTGTCTTGGATCCATCAAAGTACATGGTCCACATATCATATGTACAAGGATGGCTTGCCACACTAGTACTACTATCACTACTACTACTACTGTTACAAACTAATTTGCATGTTTCAATCTTGCGAATTGGGCATAGAAGGAGACCCAACTGTGTGTCTGGTGGGGCAAGGGATGGCTCTGTAAGATAGCACCCCAACTATGTTTCCAAAAAGCAATCGCTGAACATCAGTTCTGCAAAAGCCAATGGTTCATTTTCTCCATTCAAGGGATTCACATTATGTTTCATGTATCTCTCTAACGACACCTGGATATGGTTGTTTCTTCCCTTGTACGGAAGCCATAACTTTGACCAGTGATTGGAAAAGTATCCTTGTAACTTGCTTGACCAGACTCTGCTAAGAAACACACTGTATGCTTCTGGGATGTCCATAATTACAATTTTGATGCATTGATGAACTCGATCATCAGACGATAACCAGATGATCACATCCCTGAGTTCACTAGTGGATAGTGCACATGTTTTGTCTAGATGGATGATCTATGCACTTGTCTTACTCCATTGAGCATTTATCTTCTTAGCAATGGAGAGTGCAATGACACTAACCGATGCGCCAGAATCAACCAAGTAGTTGTAACATTGAAATTGAAGATTTCAAATGATGACAAGAATGATGGGCTGAGTGAGTTCACCTCTTCAGTGCGGAGTGAGTTGAGCACAAACACGTGTGTCAGGAGACTTAATTGATCCCTTGTTGGAATAGGTAGCATCACCTATATAGGTTTCCCCAAGTGCTTGCAGAAGAATGTTATCCTGTCGTGATTTTGGTGAGTTCATACAGGGATATGTTTGCTTGAGTCTTCTTCATGTCTTATACAATGTTATAGTCCAAAGCGGGGAAACTCACTAAGGTGTCTAGGGATTGAACTAAGTTTTTGGATTCCGGTGGGTTGCTTTTGTCTTTGCTGCTTGTGAAAACACTCTTTGTTGTAGTTGACTTCCTAAACTTTCTCTGAGTTTTCTGTGTTGAGTTAACTGGTGGACCTCCTATCCTTAGCATATCTGGTCTTATTTTATCTCTCGATATCCCAAACACAATGGACACCCCTTGGATTCTCAAGTTATATCATTTTTTTTTCTTCAAGGCTAGACCATCACTTGAAGGCTCCTTCTCGGTGGTCGTCTTTTGGGTTGCGCGAGTACACTAATACATGCTTATTACATGCCTAGTACTTGGGGCTTCAACACATGCAACAACTTCTTGTTCTTCATTTTCAGGCCCAACTTTCTCATTAGCCATGAGGTTGTTGGACAACTATGTAGCCATGCTTTTCATCCCAAAGTTCCATTCTGGGAACATTCTTTCTGAGTGCTTGTCATGGTGAAATGCGAAGTATGAATCTATTGTGAGCTGGTCAAGGTTTAGAACCAGATTGGAGATCTACACAGATTTGGATAGTTGGCCGCTACTGCTATCTAAAGCTATGTTCTTCTTCTGCAGGTACCTAGAAGGCCTGCTTCTCACAATTCTCTCATTCTTTCGTTGTTTAAGTTCATCAACTTTGGTATTCAGGGACTTGACAAGACGAGTAAGGCTCTTAATGTCATTTTTCTTCCTTTTCCTTAGCCTTACTCATAGAGGTCATATTCCTATTGCCCATGTCTTTGGAGTCCTTAGTGGATTCATCATCTATAATGACTCCGATAGCATGTAGGTCTTTCTTTATGACGACAACATCTTCATAATTTTCTGTCAATGTTGGTCTCACAACTTGCTTGATGAACTGAACAATACTAGTTGGTTGTGCATAGGTGTAGTAGTCGATGGTGATGGAGTCATGAGGTTTGGTGTCTACTAAGAACTTGTTCAGAATGTGGTTAAAATTCTGGTTGAAATATTTAACCTTTTCTTTCTTCTCCATCTTGAGACTACCCAACTCTTTGAGCAACATGGCGGGGGTCTTCTCTTCAGTGAACTTTTCAAGAAAGATCCGTTTGAACACCCCCCGGTTCTAGATGGAATTTGGTGGAAGGTTGTGGTACCATACAATTGCTTTTCCAACCAAGGTACATGGAAAAAGTCTGCATGCAATGTCATCATAATGTACCTCGAGTGTTTGCAGATGTAGGTAGAATGTGTCTAAGTGATCTTCTACCTTTATTGTCTTATCATGGTCATATTTGTCAAGAGCTTCTTTGTCTATGTTGGCATCTTGTGTAGGACACCCGGGAGTGCCAATGGGCACTGAGTCATCCATTCCATATTTTTTTCTGCCATGTTTTCCTCTTCTGAATCTGATGGTTATTTTTCTAAGTCTATTGGTTCTTCTTCCTCTTCTCCTTCACTTTCGTTTCCTTCCCCTCTTCCTCCTCCACTGGAACTTGAGCTCGAGAGTAAGAGGTTGTCTTCTTCATCCTTTTGAAATATTGGAGGCTCCTCTTCCTTTCCATAGCTTCTTCCATCTCTTCAAGAGAGGTGAAGATCACTTCTTCCACAGATTAAATTACCACTCCTATGGGGGTAGTCTTTTTCTTCCTATGAGAATAAGGAAGAGCATACACTCTCAGAATTAGTCCATCAAAATTTGCAAATTGATGCTAGATGGGATGGACAACGTGGATATGATTTCATGTTTGGCTCTGGGAGGTGAGAAATCACCAACTTCAGAATTGTGTAGGGAAGAGGGAGTGAATGTTACTGCCTTGACTAGATTATGGATGAGTGGGGTCGATGGGACAATAAGCCATAAACTAATGGTGGCCCTCCTTCTAGCACCAAAAATGTTGATGATGTTGGACCCACCAGCATTCTGGGATCTCCACGGTATGAAGTCGCAACTAGACCTCACACCATTTGGTGTAGGAGTCCCATCCAGTACGATGGCCCAATTTCCATTCTCTTAGAGATATGCCTTAGCTCTTGTTGTTCAATACATGATAGTGTTATGCTGGTATCTTCGAAAAGCGAGGTGAGTGTGCTTGGTGAGTGTGTAATGTAACTTGTGTCTAGGTTATTTCACTGCAAATGGGGAGAGTAAAGCGAGCCTCTAAGTGAGAGGTAGTAGTAACACCTAGGAAGAGACACATGCGAACCAAAAGAGGTATGTCCAACATCCAACAAAATATTCCACAACAGATGCAGAAGTCAGTAAAACCGAAGTACAAGGGAAAATACATACACCATCCAGCAGAGTAGTCCACATGGATGTGATGGCCATTTTAACTAGTGAACAAGAAAGGTTTTACTAATATCTTGTGGAGTAGTCTACACGGATAAGACAACAGTGATAACCAATACAACACATTCCCAACCATGTAAGTACTAAAACTTCCGAAGTAGTTCAACTATCTTAGTACAGGAGAAACAAACATGCATTAAAAATTCCAAAAGAATAGTCTTATGAACATCTACAAAACATGCATGCAAGCATGTTGGCCTTAACAATCTTCTATATTAAGAAAAAGTTCCAAGAGACATTTGTACAGCATACATCACCAGTCCTAGTAGTGGGACATTGCAACCACTCCTTGCTCCTCAAAGGACTGGCTGAAAACTCTCAACACTATGTGGGAGGAGCCAAGGTGAAAATTCCTTGCCCATACAATGGGAGGGGTATATATAACCAAGGGTTATGCTTAACCCTTATGACTCTTGGACTATTCTCATGACCGTTCAATGTCCTATGACTTTTCAACTAACATGAATCTTCATATTCATGTGTGTTTTTGTTGCACTTTCACTTTACATTACATTCAGTTACAAAAAATGTGGCCCATATTAGTGATGTGTCCTTGACAACTCATGTTAGAACTTGACATGACACTAGTGACATGGACTTGCCGACTATGGTGGAAATGTCAAGCTATTGTTGTTGTTGAGTGATTGACGTGCTCTTGGATGTGCTTTGTCATTTCCTCTGCATGGCTTGATGTTGTGGATTCTTCAATGGTCCTGGTCTTGTAATATGGTTACATGCATGTGCTCCTTTCACTTTATCTTTTATGAGATTCTTTCGTCCATCTAGTTGCAAGTGAGTCTTCTAACATGTGCGCTCCTTCTTCATCATGTTCTTCATCTCGCCATGACCTATCAGTGTACATGGTCCTACAATTCACTCAGATGGGACAACATCAAATCCAAAACCTCCTAGTCTGAGATGATGCATTGATTTCCATGGTCCAGGCTGGGACAGATGACAGGCTGGTAAGAGGGCCCAATAACTCCACACCACACAATTCTAGGTGACGGGGAGGGAGGTTGGTCACTATGACTCCGTAAGGTGCAACTCACGATTGGATGAGGAAATCCAGGGCATAGACTTAAGTTTCAGGAAAAACTACACAATCTCCACTAGGCGGTAAGATTGTATAGTTGAGGTCACCAATGGAAACTTCAAGGTGGGACACCAAGAGGCTCCTCTACGTAGTTTTCTGAGGGAAGACAAGAGAAGGTAGTAGCAGGACCAAAGAGGACAGTTCTGTGCAGTTTCTGAGAGAAGTGGGTCCAAGATGAGGGAGGACACTGGGAGGACACCTCTGCACAGTTTTGGGAGGCAAAGTAGGCTCAGTTCTCTATGCATTATGGAGTTCTAGTAGGCATGGAGGAGGTTTGATGACTAATCTTGCGAAGTGCGCAATTCAAGTCGAGCTCTAAGGACGTTTCTGCGCAATTTTGGGAAGGAAAGCAGGTTGCTCACTTCGTGGATTGAACATTGCAACTATCCTAGAGGATAGCCTCAAGCAATGTGTAGTTCTAGACAACATATTAGTGTCACTGAGGGTTGATATTGCACAGTGCATCCCACTCGGTGTCCGGTGAGAGTGGGGTTGTCCGGTCAGAAGGATATTCAGGAAAATGGCTAAAAGTGGGAAGCAAGTGTACATGTGAAGACTTGACGTTGTGATCACACACTTAGCATACTTTGACAACATGACGACATTGAGCACCGGGATAACAAGACAAAGAATTACCCTCTCCGAGACTGTCTAGAGCTAAAAGTGACAAGTGCTACAACTGAGATAGACCTTCAGACGACCCTGACGACACTTGTGCAACAGTGCTTACAACTTTTTGTATGAGTGTCATAGATGTATACATATCTACTAAAACTCAAAGAAACAAATAAAAACCTTCAAAATCACTAGAACATGACTACAAGTCATGAAAAAGAAATCAAGATGCCAAAAGACGAAAGTTGGTCAAACAAGAAAAAGGGGTGAAAAGACTCAAAGGGAGTTCACGAAATGAGCCCAAGTATTTGCAATCATAAAGGAAAAACCAAGGAAGGCTCTGAAAATTGAGTGCATGCAAAATTTTGGAGGGTGTTGTAGCTGCTACAACATGTTCCCATTGCAATAGTTAAGACTAAGAAATACCCAATGCAAAACTATTTTTCGAAGTTCTTGTAAAGTTGAAATATCATCTCTAATCAATTGAAATGGGAAATTGAAAAGGTCCATTTTATAGTTATGGGAAATATGTTTTGCTCAGAGATGCACATACATAGACACTTTGATTCAAAAGGTTCATCTCAAGGTTTCCCAACAGACAAAGTTGAAATTGTAGAAACTACAATTTTAAAGGATCTGGATTTGGACTTTGTCTTTTACTTTGAGCCATCTCATTGTCATACACTTACAACGCAAGTTCATTAATCCTATCCTCTTATTTTTATGGATTCTTTTTACTTTTATTTTGTTCAATGGACATATTACATTCAAGGATTTCAAGTTTTAGACATCTTAAATTTATTTGGATCCTAAATATTTTTGTCATATTTACATGCCATCCTCTAAGGTTTGAAAAGTAAAAGAACTGATGGATAGCCCATTATAAAATTATATTGCATATTTTATCATGAAATGAAAGTACATAATCATTCTCATTTGAAGTTAAAACTCCTTAAAAGAATTCAAATATGTCAAAAGATTCCAGACCCATCATTGACAAGAGTGATGAGTTTCAAAAGAGGCTTGCTTTGTCTGCCTGCAATTGTTGATTCATAATCTAGATAGTTGAAGAATAATGTGCCTTTGTTCTCGATGTGCCCTGCTAGATATAAATTTAAAATTTTGATTTATTGTGGAAAAATATTGTTTTATTATTAATCTATAAGTGTGAGTTTCCATGAAACAGTGAAGGAAATGAACAATAGAAAATAACATTTTTGACTTTTTGAAATATTGATTCATCATTCATACAATAATAGTATAGTGTTAAATCTGAATACACAGATGATAGAATTTTCATTTTCATCTTTCATATCAGATTTGATATATCAAATCTTTAACTCAAATTCATATAAAAAATAGATTAAAAAAATTGAAAGCTGAAAATAAATCAAGAAACCATGCTTTAGTATCATGAGTATAAAAAGGTGGTTAATGACACAATCCTAAATTAGAGAACATGTCCCTTATTTTACCTAAAACATAACTATTCTTAAATGCATGGTTGTCAATTGTTTTCATTTTTAATGTATATTTATATGGTTTAGTATTTTATTTCCTAGGTTATATTGTAGTTCAATATTGTACAGGTGTTAGAGAGGCTTAAAACAATAGTCTGGAATTGCCTGGAAGTTTATGAGGCCTTTTGGAAATGGGGTATTGGAGGGATTCCTGGAGTAAGAGATCCACTTTGGCCCAAATTGAAATGGCTTACAGAATTGATACACACAAAATACCATTGTAATAATTGACCAAACTCTAATTCTAATTCGATTGACACAACTTATGAAACGTCAAAGTTTTGAGGTAAGCCTTCACTCCAGAACCTTGCATAATATATTCACTTATTGTTAATGCTCTGAGCATTTGAATTCCACTTATCTCTCTTTTTCCCTTTTACCTTATTTTTATTTTCCTCTGGTTGTTTGTAGCTATACTTGACAGGAAAATGCTCTAATGCGATCGATTCCAACTAGGGAAATACAAACGGATCTATCAGTATGGTTGTACATGTTCAATATAATTTTGAAAATAGTAATTAATTTTCAAATTGATTATGTCATGCAAAGATGTCTTCATAGTTCTCCGATTTTTCCTCAATTCGCAAGTTTTGATGATGTTTTTCTTATTTACATAGTAAATGACTGCCACATTTTTATATTACTGATGTGACTTCCTATATCCCATTTAAATAAAGGATTCCTAAGGTCTCCATGAAACTGGAGCCAAATTTCTATATATTGTTTTAATAAAGGTGGCTTCAGAAAAGTTGGATCATCTATTTCTCGGGACACCTAAAACTGATTTTGAAAATGATATTATTTTATTCTTTCCATCCAATGACCCAAAATGGGTGACCAATGGAACTAAACTAATACATGAGGGTAGATACAAAGGAGTGAAAAAGAAACTCCTATAGCTGTGTTATTAAAAACATGAAATATCTAAGTAGTGAGCTAGATGAAGAGGTACAAGGTTTTTGAAAATGCTTAGAATCCTAAACCATGCATAAAACATAATAGTGGAAGTCTAGACATGTTGTAAATAGATGATGAAACCGAGTGAAGGGACAAAGAAGCAATATCCTTAAAAGAGTCATTAATAATTATGAAGGGATCGATGCATAGTTGGATAATGTCTCTGGGAGGGTGTATGGAGTTGGGGGATTTGTTGTAATATTCTTGGAAGAGCAGTAGAGTGAGAGAGTCTGCTTCTTTTACAATCCAAGGCTAGGGGAAGAATTTGAGCATGTACAATTGTTCCTTTTTTAGAAGTCTTTATTGAGTTTATTATTGGAAGTTCATTTAGGCACCAAATTATAGAAGGCCATTGACTAAGTTCATTGTTACTTCAGATAATGTGTATTTAGAATGTTACAGAAAGGAGATCATTTATAGACTAAAATTGCAAAGGAAAAACAACCTATGAGAATTGTTAATTGAACCCTTGAGGATTGTAGTTTTATCTCTTATAGGTCTTGTTTTCCTCTTCACCTCACTTAGCCCATGCAATTTGTTCTATTGTGCCCAACCTTGAACTTAGCATAATTGTAGAACTCATTTCATTCTTGTGAATGACTTCTTGCTTTTTCCTTAGCAATTTTGAGGTGTCTTCCTTTTGTGTGAGTCTTTGTAGTGCACTTGCAAGCCCCTTCATTCTAAGGTGGATCCAAGTGCCCACATAACTAGCTTTCTTTTATTTGTGACTTGTTTTCCAACCATCCATGTCCAATGAGTGCACTTGGCACTATGCCCAAGTTTTTCTCAAGTGCACCCAAGTATTTTCCCTAGTTCATCCATCCAAATCCAACCTAATTCCACCTAGTTTGTCTTTCTGTCTAACTTGCCTTACTTTTCAGTCAACTCATCTTGGTTTATTCATCCTACTTGTCTCAAGTTATCTATCCAAATCATATTACCTAGTCAAGTCTACATGAATATACCCATACTATTTGAGTCCACTTGACTTTACCCAAATCCATCTTGAGTTTATCTATTTGACTATGACTATGTGGGCCCAACAATGCATTTTTGCAATTATAACAATTATGTGCATGCTGAAGCACTACAGAAATATGTAGAAATATAACAAATGTTAGATTACTTATATGAGAAATACCAAGTCATTTTTTATAATAATTATTGTTTCATTTTTCTATACAAATTTTTTTTATGCAATGCGTTGTGTAACAAAGAGTGCTCACATGATGTGTCAAATCAACCATAAGAAATTTGATCATAAAATTTTATGATCAAACCCAAAATGTCTCATTTAATGAGAAAATCGTTGCATCTCATAGACATTGATTCAACATGGGATCTTAGATGTTTAAAGGTCTATATGGTGATAGGAGAGTATTACCAACTTCTTATGGAAAAGAGTAGCCTCTACACCATTCAAGGTAGAAGTTGGAAATAAAATCAATCTTTGCCAACTCAATACTCTAGTATAAATATAAAAACTAAGGACTATGAAGAAATATTTACTTCATGAAGCTCCTCCACTTTAGCACTTCACTCCTATGGCTACTTGGCATCTTTATCAAGCAATCTTTACTTATTACAAATAAATCTCTTGCAAGATCCATGACAAGATAATCCTCAAGAAAATTTTAAGCCAAAACCAATAACACAAGTAGAAATGAATCAAAATATTTTCATTATTTTTCAAACTCCAAGTTCAAAATTAGTGTTTAGCCTTCTTTATATAAGAGATACACTCTTCTAGAATATTGTAGTACTATGAGTCAAATCCATGCTTATAAGACTATAGGTCCAAAACCAGTGCTAAAACAATTATTAACCATGTGAAAGTTGTTACCTTATTCTAAAACAATTATGTTTTACATCTATTGAACGATTGTTTAATCCTGCTGACCCAATGAAACCTATAAGACTTTACAAAGTTTTATAATTTAATTAAAGTTTTATAATCTAGAATTTATAAAGCTTCAAGGTCTATTTCTTTGAAGAGTACTAGCTCAATGGAAGATCACTTGCTTTACAAGTAAGTGGTTGGTAGTTCAATTCCATTGTGCCCTAATATTTATAGGGAATGGTGATGATAACTATCCATCCCTATATATGTATCAATAGTGAGGGTTGTTAAAGGGTTTTAACCTAAAAGTTAAAAAAGGTGCAACAATAGACACAAAGAAGGGAACAAAACATGGCATACAAAAGGATACCAAATTGGGCACAAACAAGGACGCAAAAATGGACACCAAACTAGATGCAAAAAAGGACAAAAAACTATATGTTAAATAGGATGAAAAGGGGATGCCAAGTTGGGTGTTAAAATGAAGCAATTAATGATGCAAATTAAGATTCCAAATGATGATGCCAAATGATGATGCAAAGAATGGTGTAAATTTGGGATGCAAACTTGGGCGCAAAAAAGAGAGAAAAAAAAATGTAAGAAAAGACATAAAACAAGATGCACAATGGGGCTAAAAAAAGGATGAAACCAAGGACACCATATTGGATGCCAAAAATGATGCATAATCAAATGTAAATTTAGACTCAAACATAGACACAAATGAGATGCAAATGTGGACACAAAATGAGGCAGAAAAATGATGCAAATTTAGATGTCGAAAATGATGTAAAATTAGAAACCAAAAATAATGCAAGTTTGGATGAAAAAGTGGACGTAAATAATCATGCAACATTGGACACAAATAGAAACAAAAAATGATGCAAAAATGGGCATAAAAATAGCTCAAAATTAAATGCAAATTGAGATGCAATGTTGGATGCAAAAAGTTATGCAAAACTTGGTGCAAAAACAAATGCAAAAGTGGATGTAAAAAATGGCTAAAAATTGAATGTAACATTAGACACAAAATTGGATATAAGGGTGGACACACCACATGGATTAACATAAAATGCAAATATAGATGCAAATTTGGATGCTCAAAAAGATGCAAAATTGGATGCAAGAAATGGTGTTGAAAATGATGGAAAATTGGATGCAACAAATGATGTTAAAAACAATGCAAAATTGGATGCAACAAATGATGAAAAATATGTTGTAAAATGGGATGTGAAAAAGAGAGGCAAATCAAACGTAAAAGTGGACGTAAAAAAAGGTCCAAAAAGAGATAAAAAAAGGGGCACAAAAATGGATGCAAAATTTGGTGCTAAATCAAATTCAACATATGGTGCAAAGATAGGCACCAAAGCTAGTGCAAAATTGGATGCAAGAATAAGTACAAAATTAGAAACAAAAATTAGTGTAAGACTAGATGTAAAACTTGGCATAAGATTGGATGCAAAAAAAGGCACTAAAATAGATGCAAAAGACGGTGTAAACTTGATGCAAATGATGGCACAAAAATTGAAGCAAAGAATGACCTAAAATAGGAGGCAAAAAAAGGTGAAAGATATATGAAAAAAATGACACAAAACTAGAAGCAAAACCTGTCATAAAATTATATGCAAATCTTAGTGCAAAATTTGACACAAAAAATGATGCATAATCTTGTGAAAAAAAGGATGCAAAATATAGCGTGAAAAAGGATGAAAACTCAGGTGCAAAAAAAAGATGCTTTAAAAATTGTATGATAGAGCTAGATTTAGCGCCAGGTTGTTCATGCCAATTGTAAAAAAAACATACTAAAATATGGTGCTAAATCTGATGCACACTACCCCAAAACTAAAAGCAAGCCTCTAAAACACTATCTCCCTTCATTATCATATTCGCAACACTGTGACTAGGGTTCTTTAAGAGAGAACCAAACAAGGGGTTGATCAATGATACTCAACTGAAGTTCCAAATAGAGATATGTAGGGTTCAAGGCACACATTGCCACCGACCTAATGATTTCTTGAGATGCGCAATGGGTTCCTCAATTGTGCAACAGATTCCAACTTTTGCAACAATTTCCAACTTTCGCAATAGTTTCCAACTTTCACAACAATTTGAACTTTCACAGATATGAAATGATTTTCCTTTCAACCTTCCAAGTGTTTTAGATAATGTGTTTCGAATGAGAGAGATGAGGGTGAGGAAGCACATTTAGGACTTTCATATTTTTCTAAGATTTTCTTTAGGACAATGATTACTCACTTCTTGATATAAAAAATAGATAAGTGATGATTTTGTAATGATGACAACATGACATGATTGACCATATATTCCCATAACTAACATGACTTAGCTAACTAACTCATGATGACCAAAACCTTTCATGACATGACCTTTTAATACTCTTTCATGGTGATCAATCACCCCTTATGATTACCCTTTTAATGATGATCCTTCACACTTTGTATTTTTAGCAAATAGACCTTTTTGACTCAAAAAATTTACTTGAAACTCAATCCAAATCTAGACATCTTATTCACAATAGACCCCTTTAGACCCTAACACTCATGAAATAAATACTGAAATTTACAAATTTACCTCAAATGAATAGAAAGACTAAAATGACAAAGATTCCTATAATATAGGACCCTAACAAAAGGCTTGACCAAGTCTTTGAAGCTGCTCACAAACGAAGTATCAAAATTAAAGAGATGGCCAAGGAAGGCATCCATTACCAACAATAAGCCTTCCATGCCACCACTCTTTAAAAGGAACAACAATTCACAACTAACTGCTTAGATTTCTAACGTAGTGTTTAATATTGAAATCTTGGGCATGGATAATTTATACACATTTCATCAAGAAAAACATTCAGAAAAGACATGCCCACAGTGGAACCACAGTATGAACACGATGATAGCTAATCTTGTCGATACTCTATTAACAGAAGAATAGCCTAAGAAGAATGAAGAAAAAAGTGAAACTGCCACCACCGAAGATAGTTCGGGTGCTGGACATTCAGTGAATATTATCAGTATTATATACAACACTGATAAATAAAGTGTTGATTAACCATTAGTGAGTGAAGCTACTCCCAAGCATCCAATTGATCGTTATAATTTGAGGAGCAAGGGACTTGTTTATGAGCAGGAAACTAAGAAGCAATTGCTGCGAAAAATTCTGACACCTTCCAACCTAGCTCAGAATTTATAAAACAAGTGTGGAGGTGCTCCTTCTTCCAAGAACACTTCCAACAAAAACAATAACAAGTCCATCACTACTACTATAGGGTATAAAGTTACACCACCTAACCCATCATCACAACCCATTACGACATAAAAATTGATTACACCATTGTGGAAGATATGAATGGAGCTCGCGTTAACATTTCATTGTTTTAGCTCACAAAGATAATGGTCCAATAGGAATTGATTCTCTAGGCACTCTCATCACACACTTCGACATGTAAAGAAGTTTTTTCATTTCAGGTAATGTTTGGTAACTCTCATGATATCATAAAATCTGTTGTAAATTATGTAAATTTGTATTAACTTTTGAAATTTTTAACTATAATGTTCACAATTGTTTGGTTGATTCCAATGCATCCACAAATGTTATGCCATTGTCGATTTCTAAGAAAATCAATGAAAAATGGGATAAAATTGATGCATGGATCATACAAATGGAGAAATCACTTGTCTAAGCCATTGGTGAACTCAGAAATGTTCTTATTTGTTTGTCATCTGATCACAGAGTTCACTAATATATAAATATCGTATTTGTGGAAATTCCATAAGCTTGTGGTTTCCTTCTAAAGAAAACTCCAAATATGCTTTGCAATGGACTTGTCTCATTTATGGCTTCCATACAATGGAACAAATAACCATATTCAAGTTGAAAGCAATCCCTATGTGAAGCGTAACGTTACAAAACTTGAGGAAAATAATGAACCAATGGGATTTATATAAGTGATCTTTGATTTTTTTTCCTTGAAGTAGATCACATATGTTATCTGGCTCAACCTTCACTAGTCCCAACAGATACATAGTTGAAACTCCTTCCTAGAAATCCAACTGGGGATAATGAATTTTACATAGTAGATGTAGATATCACTAATATAGGAAATAGCTCTAGATTTTCTAATACTTAGATTTTATATTTTGATGGTTCGAAAATGCAGGAGGGATCTGGAGTTGGTTGCATTTTATTAGACTTGTAACAAAGAAAACATTTGATCTTTTTTCACTTGGAATTTGAGTGCACCAATAAAATCATAGAATACCAAGCACTTATATTGGGTTTGAAGAAATTCATTAACCTCAAAGTTGACTTACTCAAAGCAATAGGTCATTTTGAAATCGGCATACGGCAGGTACGAAATACTATACAATATGTCTCACGTAATCTCAAAATTTATCAACAAGAGGTATGGCATTTGATTTCACAATAACAAGCTCTCAATATTGTTTATGTTCCTAGAATTTGTAATGTTTATGTCGATACATTAACAAATTATACTGCTAGGTTATCACTGCTAAGGGGTGAATTTTCTATTGAAATTATTTATAGGCCACCTGTTCCTGATAATATCACTTATTTTCACATTTTCAATGAATACGAACAAATACTAGATTTTATGGTGAACATTGATGTGTTCAAAGATGAAACCATCGACGAAGATGAGCATGATAAAGAGTTGCAGGATGCAGCTCAAGCAAGCAATGGAAACCCCATTCCCAAGGGCATGGTGTCACTGAAGAAGCTATATGACCTTCAAAATCACTTTAAGGAGCTAGTAAATGCGAAGACACATAGCTCGACTCTTTCGCGTGAACTGATAAATCTTGGTACAAAGGAAGATCCCAAGTTTTTCAATGTCGGTATTTGCTACACACCTCAAGAGAGGAAAGCTTTGATCTGCTTTTTCAAGCAGTACCGAGATGGTTTTGCATGAACATATGATGATATCAAAACTTACAACACATGAATAATCCATCATGTAATTCCAATCAAGGAAGGGGCCAAGCCTTTTAATAGAAAGTTGGTAAAGTTCATTCGAAACTTTAAGCCCCTAATTTAAAAATAGTTTAGGAAGTTGTTGGGTGCTTGGATCATTTTCAAAGTGTGACATTTGACATGGGTCTCAAATTTGGTTCCAATAAGGAAGAAGTCTAGGGAGATACGCTTGTGCATAGATTTTTGCAATCTGAATCACGCCTCAGACCAAGAAAATTAACAAATGTTGTCGATTGAACAAATTCTATAGATAGTAACGGGGTCCAAAATATTTTCCTTGATGGGTCGATTTTCGGACTACAACCAGGTTTTGGTATCAGAACCCAACATAAATAAAACAAAATTTTAAACCAAGTGTGGTATGTTTTTTTTAAGAGAATGTCGTTTAGACTTATTAAAGTAGGTGAAACTTTTTAACATGCTTTGGAAATCACATTTTGTAGTTTGATTGGATGGAGCGTAGTGGTCTATCTTGATGATGTAATGGTGTTTTCGAAAATATGATTTGACCACTTATGCCACCTAAAGAAAAATTTCGAGCAATGTCACAAATATTAGATAACTCTTAATCCCAAGAAGGGAATTTTCACAGTGTCTGAGGGGAATCCCTTGGGCCATATAATTGCAAAGAGTGGGATTAAGGTGGACCCTGAATGGGTTAGAACTATCACTCAGATTCCCTTCTCGGTAAATAAGAAATCCATGCAGTCCTTCTTGGGGAAGATCAATTTCCTCGGCAAATTTATCTCTAACTACACACAAATAGTGAAATCACTACAAGGGATGATAAAGAAGGATGTGATATGCAAGGGGGGTAAAAGGGAAAAGTGTGCATTCTCTTGTATAAAGCATGTAATTATAGAAGCACTAGTGTTATACATTCCAAACTTTAGCAAATATTTCCTGATATATACTTTCGTTTCTAATATTTTTCTTGCTACCGTTCATAAATAGAAGGATGATCAGAATAATGAGTGACCCCTATCAATCATGAGCGTCGACTTGCAAGGACCTTAAATTAATTACCCATCCATCGATAAACAAGCTTACATAGTCTACAAGGTGGTAAAACACTTTCATACTTATCTTCTGAATAATCTTTGTATGATCTTTGTTCCACACCCAATTTTTACACCATTGTTTGTTCAACACGAGCTGGGTGAAATAAGAGCGAACTGATTGTCCAACTTACAAAAGTATGATCTTGAGTTCAAACTAGTTCACACGATCAAGGGCCATGGTCTATACTAGCTAGTGGAAAATGCACCATAAGATGACTCTTTTGGATGGGAGCAGGAGATTTAAATGTACAATATCGAACAAGCTACCCCCACTGACACACCAACCTCTTGGTATGAAGACATGCAAAAATATCTTGAGCATGATTATTTTCCCTCTCATTTATCAGCAAGACAAAAGAGGTAAATCAGATTAAAATCTCTATCTTACCAATTGGTACACAAAGTGCTTTTCAGAAAGCACCACAACAGAGTCCTATTGAGATGCTCGGAAGCACCAGATTCAGAAAGGGTATTGCGTGACCTCCATGATGGACTAGTTGGAGGACATTTCGCGGGTGACATTACGACATACAAATTTATGTAGGTTGGTTTTTATTGGCCCACACTTTTCAAAGATGCTCATTCTTATGCCCACAAGTGTCTAGTTTGTCACAAATAAGCTAGCCAATAAAAGAAGTCAAAAAAGAAGAAACAAGGAAAGAAAAAGACTTCTTTTCTCTTCACGAAAACTGTATGAAGAGATGGTTTGATAGGAATTCTATGGAGAAAAGGAATTCAATGTGGGTGAACTAGTATTGAAGTGGGATAAATCCCATAATGAGAAGGGGAAACTCACTAAGTTCTAGTCCCTGTGGATTAGACCATTTATTTTTCATGAGAAGCTTGGCCATCACACTTATCATCTTCAATATTTGGATGAGAAGACTTCCTCTCTTCCTTTAAATGACCAGTATTTGAAACAATATTTTCAATGACAGTATAGGGATGTGCCCTATCCTATGTACATAGTTTTTTATTTTTGTTTGTTTGTCATGTTAAATCTTTTCATTTTGTTTCCTTTCATTCATGTCAATAACCATCATGTGTAATTGTGTTTTCTAGTTAACATTTGGCTAACCTTTAGCCCTTCTTCTTCATCTTTATTAAACCTTTTGGGTGACGATGTTCTAGTGAAAATTACAATCCTTGTGTAAGGAAATATTTATATGAAACTATAATATCTATGTTTATTCTAGAAACCTCATGCCTACACTTAGTTCTTTATGTTTTGATGTTCTCCATGCTGATCCGATCAAGTAGAGAAGGACAAGGGGAAACTATAAATGAGCATACTAATATCAGAGGTTTTATATATGATTCTCTAAAAGAAAAACCTCTTATTCTCTCAATAAGTTTAGATCCCTCTTCCACCCCATGAAATAAATAAGTGTCGATGCAAAGTCCTATATAATAAATAAATAAAGGGTGAAAGAAGAGAAAGTCTTCCTACATAGGGAGGTGAAGCAAGTAACTTCACCAGACTACTGATCAAGCTCGCTGGCAGTGAGGTAATTCTTGTGTTCCTGAAGTGACTCTACTAGGCTACTATCTAGTCCTACTGGTAGCGAAGCAACTCCAGAGAAGAAAAACTATACTCTAAATATCTTAAGCATGTGAATAATGTTATCCTTCTCCTGATTCGAAATATTGTGATACAATTAGATTTATGATTGTGTTCAATCATGAAAGGATAAAGGGGACTATATTTATACATGGGGTAATTGGGGAAGCTAAAGTAATCTTCAATTTTAATCAATACTCCATGAGGAAGTATACCTGACACAAAATATTTGACCAAGGAAGAGAAGCTAGAAATCAACCAATGTATCACCAAGTGTTGTTTCTACTAAAACACCCTCCAAAATTCTCACCTACATCCAAATTTTAGAGCCTACTTTTATTTTTCATGTTGTCTTCGCAAGTATTAAGATTCAAGACATGTGTTATCTTTAAGTATTCCTGTCTCGTTTAAAAGAAAATCAAAGTGTCATATTTTAGAATGTCAAGCTTCGTACATCACACATATGTTGTTTTGGTTTGTTTCAAGGGGTAACCTTGGTTCTAATGAGTCATTATTATCATGAATACATGTATCAAAATCATTCCCAAAGGTTCAAGAACTGCCACACAAGTGTCGTCACTATCGCTGCAAAGAGTACCTTTAGTGTCGCACTTAGGGAAAGTTGTTGCAATGTCATCACATTAAGGGAAGTATGTTGTTCACATATTCTGTGTGATCAATTTTGTGTTGTCAACTGTTCTAAGTGTGTGATCATGCTCAAGTTTTGTCACTATTCACTTTAGCCTTACCGATCCCACACTTAGCCAAATCTGCAAAAGTTCATTCCCGAGAAACTTGACCTCACTTAGCCTTCCTGAAATACACACTGCATAGTCTCAACTCTCAAGATCAAACCTTTCCTCTTGGAACTGCACAATGCACAAAGCCTTCCATCCATAAGTGCGCACTATGCAGTCTCAATGTTTAGCCTCAATCATTGAGCTCCAGAACTGTGCAGCCCTTGCCTTCAATCACCCTCTTCTGCGCACTACACATTCTCAACAAACAAGCCTCAACCTTGACCTATTGAACTTCACAACTATGCAAGTCCTAGGTATTTGTCCCTCCAGAACTTCAAAATGGGAAACCTCAAGCCTCAAGCCTTCTTCTGACCCCTTGAGCCCCTCAACGACACAGTTTCTTGTCCTAGGCTACCTGAATTACATAATGCGTAGTCTCAAGGCTCAGTCCTTTCTGCCGACCTCTTGTGTTGTGTAACTGTGTAATCCTTGATCCTGTCTTCCAGTCTATCACCTAGTTACAGCTTAGACAGCGGTTGTCATGAAGCATGTTAGACTAAGGGTTTATAAAATTAATGTTTCCTTTTCATGAGTGAATTTTAGTTTTAGGTATTATATCATTTTATGATAGGATGATGATGAAGGAGATGAAGAAGGATACCTTGATAGAACACACCTGTGTAGCTGCAAAGATAACTTGATCAATTAAGGATGATAACAGCTGGAGATCAAGATCATATTGAAGACTCCCTACCTTCAATCCTTATGTAGGAGGAAGAAGAAGAACATGTTCCACATTTCAAGAAGACACAAATATAACAACAACAAAGAGTGGCTTGACATTTTCATATCATCATGCATTCCATGTCATTAGTGTCATGTCATGTCTTATCATGATTCATCATTTTCCACATCATTTATAGATTATGTAATTTCAATATCTCAGAAATGTAATGTAAAGTGGAAGTCCAAGACTCATGTAGAGAATTCAAACAATCATGATGGTAGCCCAAGAGTTAAAAGGGAGGTGAATGGTCACCCCATTTGTTATATACACACCCTCATAGCTCATGAAAATGACTTTCACCTTAGCTCCTCCTACTAGGCATTAGAGAGGAAAATAGTTCTTTTGGAGGAGCAAGTGGTTTCTCTAACGCTCCACTATTGGAGGTAGTGGTGTTCATTGTACTAATGTATCATGGAACTTTTTCTTAATTTTGACGCTCGTTGAGCCAGTACACTTTCATGCATATGTAGTAAATATTGTAAAGTATTCTTTGAATGTTATATGTATGTCTATATATATATATATATTATATATATATATATATATATATATATATTATATATGTCTATATGTATGTATGTATATGTATATATTATATTCATCCATACTAAAAAAATTGAACTATTTCGGTGGCTTTGGTACTTATCTTGTTGAAGGTGTGTTGCATGTGTTTTAAAAATAGTTTCCTCTATGTGAACTATTTCACTATTTTTACAATGATTCATTCATATGTATATGTTCATGTGTCTTTACTAGATCAGTATTATTCCTCTTCTTTTAAAGGCACACTTTTCTCCCCCTTTTGTAAGAAGAACTTTAATACATTTCGCAACTGGACATTCCACAACGCATACTCACTTGTTCATCTAAAAGGAACTATCCATTAATCTCATGTGCTGACCATTATAGCCAAGGAAAATATCTAAGAATATATGTAAGTCAAGCCTTATTTCTTGAAGGGATACCACACCAAACAGTGTGAAGTCTAACTGGGACTTTTCATCGGGGAGACCCCTTACATCTTGGGAGTACCCAACACCATCAATAGGTCCTTATAATACTAGTGTATCCCCGTATTGTTATTTTTGTGCCCCATAGAAGCCAACTATTGTTATTATTGTAAGAATTTTTTGAAAGTGCAACATGATATATCAAAATTACATGACCAAGCACAACAGATATTGCTCTTGCAAAGAGTAACCAAAAATGAATTGGAAGTGATGATGAATGTTAATATGGATGGTTTAAAATACAACATGGATGGTTTAGAATAAAAAATAAAAAGGGACATGGAAGGTTTGAAGGAAGGTTTGACAAAGTTTCTACAAGAAATGCTTCCTAGTGGCAACGAGGTATTCCATGAAACTCATGATGAGAACAAAAGAAATGTGAATCATGTTGTTAGAACTTTGGGTTTAAGACCAACAACATTCCAAAGATCGATATGAGGAATTTTGATGGAAAGGATCTATTAACATGGATACTACAAATGGAGAAATTATTTGATCTACATGATGTGCAGCACACACAAAAGGTACACATTGCATCTTTATATTTAGACCCAACCAATTTGTGTGGTATCGATGGATTTTTCCTTATAAATCACATTTCACCTGGTCAATCTTTATGGAGGAATTGATAGGACATGATGAGGATACGAAGAGAAACACCTTCTTTATAAAATTGATAGATCTTAAAAAAAAGGGTTCAATGGTGGATCACATTGAGGAATTCCAAAGATTGAATATCATGGTAACTAATATTCTAGAGGGGCATATTATTTATGGCTTCATAGGGACTTTAAAAGATAACCTCCAACTTGAGGTTCACCTTTGGGAACCTAATTCATTGGAAAAGGCACTAAGGGTGGCAAGAAAAGTTGAAAGAAAATTATGGAAATTAGGAGGTCTACCAATCAGTATTATAAATATGGAAATGTTTTCACTCCTAGCCTCTCACAACCTACAAGGTTGACATCACAACAAATGACGGAAAAAAGAGAAAAAGGGCTTTGTTACAATTGTGATAGAAAATACACTAAAGGTCATAAGCGTGTTGAGAATAAATTATTTTACATAGAATGTGAAGAGAATGAAGAAAAGGAACAAGAAACATCAAAAGAATAAGATATACATGAGGAGGCAACCCAGGGGTTGACAAAGAAGAAATGGATCCAACCATATCTTGTAATCCCCTACCAAGAATTACCACCCCTCAAACTCTCAAGATAGAAGGATATATCAAGAAGAAAAAGGTAATAGTACTAATTGATTTAGGTAGTACCCATAATTGTATTCATTCTAAGAGAGCCAAGGATTTGAATTGCTTTCTATACCTAGTATATGAGTGTCAAGTGATGGTTGTAGATGGAGGAACTATAAGTTTCTTAGAGAAGTTCCATAGTATTAATCTAACCATGGGGGAATATGTATTGAATATTCCAATGATTTCCATTCCAAAGGGTGGTGTCGGTGTTGTATTAGGAGTCAAATGGTTACAATATTTAGGGATGATAACGTTTAATTTTCAATATTTTTTTTTTAATTTTTTTTGTGAAGGAAAGGAAATTGAATTAAGGGGTATCATTGGGAAACCTGGTAAGATAATCAACTCTAATGGCATGAAAAATATTTTGAAGAAGAAACAACAAGGTGTAATTGAACAAATACACTCACTAGATGTTCAAACATTTAAGTCTCTCATTTCAAGATATGTCCCAAGAGTCCTTGACAATCATTCCAAGGTATTTGAGACTCTAAGGGTCTCCCACGTATTCTTGATCATGATCATTCTATTCACTTGATTCTAGGAAGTGTTCCTCCAAACATCAGACCTTACAGATATCCCTATGCCCAAAAGAGTAAAATTGAATGTATGGTTGCAGAAATGGTACAGGTTGGTATAATTCAACCTAGCCAAAGTTCCTTCTATGCTCTAGTATTATTGGTACACAAGAAGGATGGATGATGGCGTAGGTGTCTAGATTATAGGGAGCTCGTCAAGGTCACTATTAGAGATAAATTTAAAATTGTTTTCATTGGTGAAATGTTGGATGAACTACATGGATCAATTTACTTTACCATGCTTGATCTTAATTTAGGATATCATCAAATTAGAATGAATATTGAAGACATTTTGAAAACAACATTCAAAATTAATGAAGTTCATTATGAATTTTTGGTCATGCCTTTTGGCCTTACTACTGCACCTTCCACATTTCAAGGTTGGATGAATTCCATTTTCAAACCCTTCCTTAGAAAATTTGTGTTAGTATTTTTTGATGATATAATAATCTACAACAAGTCTTGGAAGGATTAGGTTCAACATGTTGACACGGTGCTCAAACTATTGAAGGAGAAACAATTGTATGCAAAAACATCCAAATGTTTCTTTGGGGTATAGGAGCTAGAATATTTGGGTCATATTATATCTCATGAGGGTGTTAAGGTATACCCTAACATAGCCCCAAGGAATAGCTCAACTGGTCAAGTTCCCATTTCTAAGTACCTTTCCAATTGGGAGGTCGTGGGGTCAAATCTCCTCGATGCCCTTGGGCTTAGGCCCAACCAGATAAGCCAACGAGTAGATCCCTTCTAGCCAGATTATTACCCGTGGATGTAGAAGCTACTAAGTGACTATGAACCACAGTTGAAAAAAATAGTTAGACCCTAAAAAAATTAAAGCCATCAAGGAATGGAAAATCCTCACAACCTTAGGGAATCTTCGAGGATCTCTTGGGTTGATAGGATATTATCATAAGTTTGTTAAGAAATATGGGAAAATAGTGGCACATATAACAACGCTAATAAATCAAGATGAATATTATTGGACTCCAGAAGCAACTAAGGCCTTTGAACATATTAAATAGGTAAGGCCTTTAAACATCTTAAAGAGGCAATGTGCCAAGCTCCGGTCTTAGCTACACCAGACTTCACAAAAACCTTTATTAATGTGGAATGTGATGCCTTAGAAAATGGAATTGGTGTTGTTTTGATGAAAGAAGGAAGAATCGTTTCTTTTGAAACTCGTCCAATCAAGGGAAATAATTTACACAAACACATTTGTGAGAAGGAAATTCTAGCAATTCTACATGCCCTGAAGAAACGAAGCCCTTACCTAATTGGAAGACACTTCAAGTTAAAAACAGATCATGAGAGTCTTAAATACTTCTTGGAACAAAGATTATATTTAGAAGAGAAGAAAAAATGGATCACAAATATGTTGGGTTATGAATATGAAATCATCTACAAGAAAGGGAAGAAAAATGTTGTTGCGGATGCACTCTCAAGAAAGGATCAGGATGTGGAGGAATTTCCCTTTAGAAAATTATCCATCCTGATTAGATAAATGAAGCAAGGGATGAATGGAAGAATAATTAAGAGATGTGGACACTCATTAAAAAGTTGAAGCAAGATCCCAATGTATCTAAAATTTTATTTGGAAAAATGATTAACTATGGTTATATCTATATAAGAACTCCAAACTCAAAGAAAAAGTTATTTTGTAATTGCACACCTCTCCTATAGGAGGGCACTCATGATTTTTAGAAACTTACCATATAGTCAAGAATACATTTTTTTGGTATGGCCTTAAATTTGATGTTCAAAAGTTTGTGGCCAAATGTTTGGTTTGCCAGCAAAATAAAGTTTAGATAATTAAAATTCAAGGTCTTTTACAACCATTAGCCATTCCTAGTTAGCGTTGGGAGGAGGTCTCAATGGATTTTATCAAAGGTCTACCCATATCTAAAGGAAAGAGTGACATCATGGTGGTAGTTGATAGACTTACCAATTATGCACACTTTTGTGTGGTGTATAATCCTTTCAAAGCCAATACAATCACTATTTCATTTATGGAAATAATTCAAAAGTTACATGGAAATCCAAATATTATTATAAGTGAAAGAGATCCCATTTTCACTAGAAACTTATAGACATAATTATTTTCTTGTCTTGGTACCCAATTGACTCACAACTCGTCTTATCATCCTCAATATGAGAAAACTGAGTTAGTTAAAAAATGTTTGGAAGTATATCATAATTTCTCTGTATATGATCAACAAACACAATGGTTTAAGTGGCTACCTTTAGCAGAATTGTGGTATGATACTTCATTCCATACTGCAACAAAAATGACCCCATTTATGGTGCTTTAAGGATATCATCCACTATCCATCACATTATCTCTAAGATATAGTTCTAAGGTTCAAGCAATGGAAAATCACATCAAGCATCAACAACAATTTCTCCAACTCTTAAAGGATAATTTGACTCGAGCACAAAATCAAATGAAGCAACGAGAAGATCAACATCACAACGAAAGAAGTTTTGACATGGGCGACTAGGTAATTTTACGACTACAACAATACAAACAAATGTCACTCAAGCAAGTTAAGAAGGATAATAAATTATCACCCAAGTGCGTAAAATATTGGTACTATGGAACACAAATTAGAGCTACCTGAATCTTCATGAATACACCATGTTTTCCATGTTTCATGTTTGAAGAAAGTTATAGGTGACAAGCTTCTAGTTCAAACTATATTGCAGAACTGGATGAGAAAGGAAAAATCATATTGGATCCTAAAGAAATCACGGAAATAGGAATTTGGCAGCTACGAAATCGATCAATTTTAGAGTATCTCATTAAGTGGAAGAACTTAACTATTGAACAGTCCACATGGGAGGATGCATATTTTATATAGAAGCATCCAAAACTACTCAAGCATTGAATACAACACTTTTTTGAAGGAGAGGGGAATGTTAGGCCCCTATAACACTAGAGTAGTCCCATACTATTATTGTTGTGCCCAATAGAAGCCCATTATTATTATTATTGTGCCCCATAGAATCCCATTAATGATATTGTATGGACTTACATTATTATTGTTATGTAGGCCATGATTATATTTTGACCCTTTAGACTCCTATATATACCAAGGAGGTATTTTCATTTGAATCATCCAAGAATTGTTCATTTATGTGATGTAAAAGGAGGCTTCTACCTCAAAGAGGGTTTTTTTTTCAGGTCATTGATCTAGCTTTTCTTATGTTTTTGTGACCTAGCTACATAACATTTCCTTGGCTCTTCTAGGAATAGACCTTTAGGATGAGTTGTTTACATATGGCCCACTGCAAAATATTTTGCGCCAATCAAAAGTGGTTGACTTACTCCCACCTTTAAATCATCTTGAGAGTTCACCTATGCACACACTTTGATATTTACGAAAAAGGTATCCTAGGATGAGATTTCCATTGAGGACCTCTTGCTTAAAATTCTGCTAATAAATGCATTTTGTGCTTGTTGACATCCTCTCGATACATAGTCATCCTAGAAGTGCTCTATTTCGCCCAACTTCAAACCATCTAGGGAAACTCTTGTTGATATTACATGTTATGGGTTCCACTATTGGCCAATTAGAACTCATTCCACCACTGCATTAATTGTTCCATGTCTTTCTAACTTCCAGTCATTCCAGGAGTTCAACTTTGTGAACATTTTCAAACCATTCAAGGAAACTTTATCGGGATGAGCTATGTAGTGTGAGACTTCCATAGGAAAATTAAATCTACTTCTACTCTTATTTTGTGTGCCTGTATCCTCCCCTCTCTCTATTAGTGGCTCTGCTAAAGGATGCGCTATACATTCACCAAATTTGACCCTTCACCAATTTAGCTCTGCAATTTTTTACTTTAGGGGTACTGTACTTTGACTAGGAATAACTTCTTATTTTGGAGGAGTTTTTCAAACTTCATTATACCACTTGAAATCTCTTTCAAAGCTCTATCCATCTCAGTGGGTCCCAAATACACTTGAGCTAATCTTCTAAACTGAAAATGGCTTCAAAGTCATTGCACCCATAATTTCCCTTGCCATACTTGAGTCGGTCTTGTTTGCAACCACCCGTGCCTATGAAATCATCCTCTTCATATGTTCCATCAATCACAACATATTTATAACATTCTCCCATTTTAGAATTGATGGCAACACCATAAGAAAAAAAAACAATATCACATTAACTCAAACCTAAAGGAAAAAAAAGTGTACTTCATACTCCTCTTCTTCCCCTCTTGTGAATGTTGCTCCCCCTATCATGCACTTATCTTCCTTTGGTGTACTTCTCCTTATTTGTTGTACTACTCCCCATTTTTCTTTTGTTTGGTATGCTTCTCATATTTTTTTGTTTGATTTCCTTCTCCCCCTTTGCCATCAATGAAAAATAAACTTATGGGCTCCCCCTACAACCTTGCTCTGCCTATCAACAATATCCCCCTGTCTTGTTGATCCTATTGACCTGGTAGGTCTCTTTTGATATGGTGAGTACTTTTTTAGCTACCCTTCTTACTCTTGAGGACCATATAGTGGAGGGAGGAAAGAGGAAATAATCTCAATATTTTCCTAAAATACTCAAATTGATCTCGTGGGAGAGGTTTGGTGAATATATCAGCTAGCTACTCATTTGCATGTACATACTCTAGCTTGAAATATGATTTGCAACTTGCTCTAAAATGAAATAGTACTTGATTTGAATATGGTTTGTCTTTGAATGGAAATTGTGGTTCTTTGACATGCCTATTTCACTTGAGTTATCACAGATGATAGGAATAGGATAATAATATAATACTTGTACATCCTATAGTGTCTATGTCATCCATAAGAGCTGAGTGCAACAATATGTTGCTACTATATATTCTAGTTTAATAATAGAGAGAGAGAGAATGAATCTTGCTTCTTGCTCAACCATGAAATAAGGCATTCTCCAAGAAAAAAAAGAACCACCACTAGTGCTCTTTCGATCATCTAGATCACCTACCCAATCAGCATCAGTAAACAACGTTAATGAAAAACCTTTACCTCTTGGGTACAAAGTCCATAGTCCATTGTGGCTTTGAGATATTTGAGAATCCTCTTGGTTGCAAGTAGATGACTCTGTCTAGGGGGTGTTTGAAATCTTCCAACGATACCAAATTCTTGCATGATTTCTACTCTTGATGCTATCAAATATAAAAGGTTACCAATGATAGATATGTATTAAGTATGTCCCACTTCTAGTGATTAATCAGACTTCCTAAGCTTGCAACTTGTAACCATAGGTGTGCTCACCAAAGAACATTCCTCCATGTGAAATTTCTTCAAAACTTCCATGAGATACTTGCTTTGTGAGATAAAAATCCTTTCAAAGACTATGTGTTATCGGGAATAGTGTCCACTCGGAGCTGCTATTCCCACTAAGACTGTTAGCTATCTTAGAAAGAAGCAAGTAAAGTCTACTTTCGCTTTCCTTTATGAAAATAGATAAGAGTGGAACAAAGGAGACCAACCTTAGTCTTGCGCTTGGTTTCCTTGTTTGATTCCTCTCCTTCCTGATAGACCTTTGCCGCTTCTTCTTCGTCTGCCCAGCTTCAAGAGCACCTGTGGAATCAAAGCAACATACTACTATCGAAGAACATAGATCTATATTCATAAATAACACAGGACCAGATATGTGTTAACCATACAAATGCATATATAATGAAACATACAAGAAT
>APFE030543530.1:22308-63389 GCA_000404065.3 Pinus taeda
TTTACTTCAATTGATCATGTTATTAAAATACACCTTTCCATTTAAGAAAATATTTGCAAATTTTATTACACATTCTTATCCTTCTCTAATCTTGTTATTGGGTGATATTTCTATGTTTTAGAATTTTACTATTATTTCTTATACTACTTCTACTATTTTACATTAAATTTTTGTCTTTTATTTTTTCTTCAATGAGCCTAGCCATAAAAAAAAGAAATTTGAATATTTCTTGTTTGTTTGAAAGAATAGGCATCTAAAATTTGTATTCTCCAAATCAAAAACTTAAGTCTATCTAAAATATTCATTTTGGAGCATTAGGTTATCCATTACAGTTTTGATATGGATGTAAATGTATATGGAGCATTACATTATCCATTACAATTTTGATATGGATGTAATTGTATATTTGAGCATATGCTGAAAAAAAGCCACCTTTGTTTGCTTAAAATATTATTTAAGTAAATAAAAACTATATTTTATATTAGTACAACCACATTAAAAATATTAATGTGGTTGATATAGGTGAAGGCTTCATAAATATAACCAAAAAACTATTGCAACATGAAGAATGTCTTACTAATGCAGACATTTACCATTAACCAAGTATAGAAGGGTTACAGATAAACTTTAACTTAAGAAAAATAAGAATTATAAATGAATGTTATAAATAATAATGAGGAACTTATCATCAGGGAACTTATTAGGATTGGAATAATCTCAAATCCCCAGGAAATTGAAGGGCAGGAAGCCACGTGGTGCACGAATCAAATTTTTTAATTTTATTAAAAGTCAATGCAACCTAACAAATTATTTAATACAATATAGTAGTTGGTAAGCATTAAGACTAAGAATATTCCCTTAACAATCAATATAAGCCCTTAATTAAAAAGAAAAAAGTCAACATATCCTCCTCTAGTTGTTGTAGTGGCTACAACCACCCTCCAAAAGCTTGCCTATGCTTCAAATTTGGATCCTTCCTTCTTAACCACAAGAGCTCATCTAGCACTAATCCAAGTATTCGTTCTTTGACTAAGACTTATATTTTCATTTTGGCTTGTGTTTTCTTACTTAGTTTATTATCTAACTCACAAGTTGATCTCCTAACTTGATCTCGCGACAGTTTTGGGTTTTCCCCCAGAAACTGTGTAATCCTTGAGGGTAACCAACCTTGCTAATGGGAATTCTACAATCCTAACCACTAGTGAGCCTTTAGCTCTGAAAATGTGCAATCATGAGGAGGAAACCCAACGTTGAGCCAAGGAACCATGTTACACGCACTGAGCTTAGAAACCATGCAGTGCACTAAGCCAGAAAGTTTCTCAGTTCCCTAGAACTACATTGTCTTTCCCAACAATGTACATGACAAGCTTCCTTGGAAAAAGAAGAAATGAAAAAAAAAACATCCCTAAAAGTTATTGATCTATTTTTAGTATCTCGAAGGAAGCAATTATGCTACTTTTAGAAAGTTTCACTAAGTGTCCCTTTTTCCTTGATTTTAGGCATGCACATCGTAAACCTTCATTTGCCCAAATCTATTTAATTGGCACCGCTAGAGCTCATTCAGATAGTCGATCTTTGAGCTCTAGCATTCTCGAGGAGAACAAGGAACCTTCTGTGTGATTGTCTGTGTTTTTCTCAATGAGTGTTTCTTTTTTGTCACATTTTATTGTGAGTGTTGTTTCACTTATTTATCTTCATGATTTCTAGTGTTTCAATGTGTTCTAACTTGTAAAATCCTTATTTCAAGTTATAGATTTCCTCTCCTAAGTGTCGCATTAGTTTTCCTGTTTTGGAACCCATGGTCTTCGTTGTGGCGACTCTCCACACTGACTTTGTTTTACTTCCATTTGATCAATTGACACACTTGATTAAGATGCATCTACCCACACTTAGTCATATATGCACTTAACATCACACTATCTCTCATATCTGCTTGATTTTCACACTTCCCTTGGGAAGATCTTGGATTCCTTGGCCAAATCTCACTTTATACAACTGGAACTACACAATATGGAGGCTCAAACCACAAGCCTAGCGTCTGGAATTACACAATGCATAGTATAATATGGCTCCAATTGTGCACTGCGCAATTCTAGGAGCTACTCTCTAAGCTTGGCCATCAAGACTGTGCAAGACGCAGTCTCTCCCATGCCTTTTTTAAGGCTAAACTGTGCATTGTACAATTCTAGTCATAAGGATTCCAGCTTGGTTACTAGGACTATGCAGTTCCCACAGCCATCCAATGCCCCCGATCAACAAAAATTATGCAATCTCTCACATCTAGTGCCCATCTTGGTACTTGAACTTTCCTTGAAGTTGTTTTGCTTTAAATTGATATTTTCTTTCCATGAGTGTCCTCTCTATCCCACAGGTACTTCACTTGGTAAAGACCTTTCCAATAGTCACTATTAACATGGAATCTAAGAGAGTTGCATCAAAGAAAGCTATTGAGAGTGGTACTAGGGGAGAAATTAGGCACATGTCAGTTGATTTACCAATGTATCTCAATACTTAGATGTTTATAGAGAAGGTAACAACACCGACATGGAAACAGATCCAAGACACTTTTGCAAGGGACTTTGAGGTAGACTTATAGGACTAATAGGTTTATCTTAGTATCTGGTAGTTAGGATTATATAAGGTTGCATGGAGGTAGCCTGCCTTCCCATGTGCATACATCATCAATTGCATTGCCTCACATACAGATGAATGGACTATGAGATTGAGAAGTACCAACGGGAAAAATATTGCCACCTTCAGGGAACAAGACATTCAATAGATGTATAGCTAGTGAATCTCATGGGCTCACTCTTTTATTCCACCCACAACTATGTGAAAACAAGAGACATTGTCAAGTGTTGGGTGAAAGAGCCATCAAATTTTTTTACAAACACCCATCCATTTGTACAAGATAAAGTCCCTTAGGAAGGCTTACCATCTCTTGATTATCTTTGGTTGAAGATTTCATGGTCAAGAGAGTACACAACATTTCCCAAAGGATGGGAAGTCTTATTCGATCATTTGGTGAATGATGCGAGTCCATTCAAGGTGTATGATTTATTGGATCAAGAATTGAAGGCCCGTGTAGCATAGTCTCAGAATCTACCAAAGGATGAGCGAGCAAGATTCTGTATGTCTGCATACTTACCAGATGAAATTTGTGTGCAACAACAACTCCCTGACATGAACTAGAGATGGACACCACAAGAGATCGTCATGAAACTCTTTTGTATTTTTCTTTCAGAATCTAGGTATCGGGGAGTAATGGAACAACTAATTGATCGCTTTATCATCCCACTATACAAACTTATATTTGAACAAGATCCACCATGCATGCCATGAGAAGAAATGTTTGTGATAGTAGACACTACATATTGCTATGCCTCACCAGATGGTACCTCCATTAGAGTGTTTGGTGGAGAGAAGCCTCAACATGTATTACCAAGGAGTTCCATTGGAGAAATGATCATGCAAGAAGTATCATACCATCTCACTATAGGGTTGTCAGCAGCGCAACATAGGAAGAAGAAGGCTCCATGGACCACCCTTCATTTGCAAATCAGATTATCCAATATAAAGAACTTGAAAGTTGCAGATTCCATGGCTAAGGAGATAGTCAAATTCGAGTTCGACACTAAGCGATTTAATTCATATTATCCACACAATATTTGCAAGGACTACTATACGAGAGTTTACTTTCCATGGATGAATGGGGCATTTCATTGGCTAGAAGAGGATCCTTGGAGGTACTACTATAATGCCTCCAAACTCAATGAATCAATCAGTATAGCAAGGAATTTAAAAGCTACTACATAGATAGTAGTACTTCCAGAAGCAACGACAACAATAGCAGAAGGCAACAATCTTGTGCAAGAGAAGGGAAAGAGGACAGTCCAGAGGGAGAGAAAAGATAGAAAAGGAAAGCATATCCTCTTATCGCAATGGAACCTTTGGTAGTGGAAGCAAAGAGGAAGAAAATGATGTAGAGAGAAGAGAAGAGAAAGAGAGAAAAACAGAGGTTGAAGGAAGTAGAATTGAAGCTGCAGGGGACATAGAAGAAGTTCAAGGAAGAACAAGAGTAGAGGAGGAGGGAAAGAAAAGTGAATAGAAAGTAGAAATAAGAAAATCGGTAAGGTGAAATGACAAAGAAAATAATGTCAATACAGGTTGAAGAGCTCGAACAACCTACAACTGAGGTGGAAGGTGAACAGATGGAGGATCAATATATTTCTTAATAGATTGAGAAATTGATTGAAGTGACATACATTAATTTCAAATAGGATCAACAACATGAAGATGTTGACCTAATGCGGAGAGCACCACATGTCATCCCTTAGTCTCCACCACCTCCACCAACAGAACCAGCCCTGAGCGAGCAAAGAGATCATGTTGTCCTTGATGATGATTCAGTCTTGGATGTGTACAATATATCATTCTATGAGTTTCATAAGAGAATTGTTTAAGCGAAGATGAAGCACTTTCCACATGATCACACATCACCTGAATTTATCAAGGAAAGGGTGATAGTGTTAGATACCGTGAAGCATCTAATTTCCATTGTTAAAGACATCTTAGCCTATGCATGAGAAAAAAGATCAAATGTTCAGTATTTGATGATCATGAATGAGCAACAAGCATAGAACTTGCACACTTCTAGGCAAGAGGAAGAACAACTCTCAGAAGCAACACAAAATGCAGTTTCTACTTTAGGGGATATGAGAGCAACAATACTTGCTCAAGTATCAACACTTGGAGAAATAGTGCGGAAGCTCTATGACGGATTTGTCATCATGCATAAAGAAGTTGTTCATTTTTATGTCCTACAACAGTAGAGAAAAGCGTTTATTAAAACTCTCAAAAACATACATGCTACCTAGTGAAGAAAATAAAGCCACGGGCAGAGCTAGATAAAGCAAAGGTTCGGGTTTTGATTCATAAGAACAAGAAAATCACCTCATTCAATGAAAACACCCAGGCCTCATATGTGTAGTTGTATAGTAGTTTGGATGTCCTGGTAAGAACACACTAGATCCCTTCAAGTGGTTCCCTCACCAGAGCTAAACCCAGAAACCAAGTTCAGGAGTAGGTTGAAGAGTACTTGGAGTAGGTAAGTCAGGATGACACCAAGGAACACTTGGAGTTGAACATAGACAACATGAAGAAGTTCATATGTGGTCCTGTCAAAGTAAAAAAAAATTGTTCATGCTTCAGAATGATTTGGACACAAGTTCTAAGACAATGTACCCAGATGCAATGGAGGCTACAGTCTGCTTCCAGCAAGACACTATTAAGAAGTTTGGGGACACCATCACACAGTACAAAGCTTGGCACCAATATGTGACCAAGAAGGAGAAAGTGGAGCTTTGTTGAGGTTTACTTTCCCCAAGCTCCAGATTCATAATCTTATGTCTTGTTATGTTGTCCCTACCCTATTTTTTTTATATGGTTACAAGTAGAAAATGTAATATTATTTGTAACTATGTTGTAAGTGAAATTCCAAGTGTCAATATCAAAATACAAAAAGTCACCATCTAGTGTAATGTCTCATTTTGTAAATAAGTTAAAGATTCATGAGGGTAGTCCAAAGGATAGAGAGGGGAGTTGAAGATTCATCCTCTCTTTTTATAAATAGAAACTCATAACTCATGCACTAGGCTTTTGGGAGCCAGGCTTTTGGCTAAGCTTAAGCTTAGAAATATCTTCAGAGTATTGTGAAGAGCCTTGGCTTCTCCATGGAGTACAGTGAGTATCATTATTTAGAGAATCACGTGTTCTTGACCATAATGTTCCACTATTGGAGCCAGTGGTTGGAAATGGTGTATGCATGGATGAGAATTTCACCTATAATAATAAAATTAAAGCCAACACGCCTCCATGCATATGTTGTTAATATAATAGGACTATTCTTATTGTATTGGAAATGTATGTTATTTAACTTATGCATATGATTATGAACTATATTTTTTGCATTTGTATGAATCTTGTTGAATGTGTGTTGTTGGATTACCTCATCACTTTAACCAGTGGACTATTCCGCATCTTATGTTGTGATTTCATTTCTCTCATGTGTTTCTTTCAAGATGTGTACTATTATAGGCTTCAAAGGGCCACACTTCCTCTTTCCTTTGTGTGTTGGAAGCTTAATGGATCACATTTGGCTCTCTGCAGGGTCACACACTTTCTCTTGCCCAAAGTTATCGAACTTCCCTGTGCGCCTTTCCATGTTTAAGGCATAACATTACCACCCACTACTGGGACTCCTACTCTAAAATGTGTGAGGTCTAGTTGGGACTTAATATCAAGGAGCTCCCCTGAATGTTGGTGGGTCCAACACCATCAACATTTATAGCACTAGAAGTAGGGCTAGATGAGAAGTTGAGCCCTTGAAGTCTGTTTTGAATTTCTGCACATATTTGATGACTTCTTACCAAATCATAGCCCCAATATTTTTTTCTGACTTTGCAAATGTGAAAGTGCGGGCAAGCATTTTAAATTACTTTCCCAAATTTAAGTTCAATGGAAAGGGTGGAATAATATTTCTTAGGCGCACAATTGCTTTTCTTAGTTTATGTGACAAGCATGACATCTAGTATGGGGATGTTTCCTCTGGGTTTTTTCTCTCATGTTTGAAAGGTGCACCAAGAAATGTTGTCACACATTTCTTGTAGCCTCCATACACTCGTTCAAACAATTTGTTATTTAATCATGTCACAATTTCATTCTCTATGATCGTAAAGCCCTTAACCAGAGAATTTTAATATTGCGAAAGACACCTAATGAATCTCTGTAGGATTTCCACGATAGTTTTATTGATTACTATTTTGAATTTCTAGAAGATGAATTTGATTGGGAGTTCTTGGTTGAAATACTCCAATATCTTGTTCATATTTTTGAAAATCGACACAAGTTAGAATATTTTGAATCTCTCTTAACATACCTTCATGTTAGAGCTTCTAAATACGAGACAGACAAGGTTGTTGTCCCAAGTGTTCCTCCGCCTCATTCTCATCAAACGACTCTAGCTCCACAAGTCGAGGTGGGATAAGTTGATAATTCAAATGTCGATCTACCACTATCTCTCCTACCCCACATACTCAACATTTCATCATAGATTTGGGTTGTAACTACAATGGTTGTGATGAATTGTTATATCCTCATCCTCCATCCTTTTGTCCCTTTGATCCTCCAGATTTTAGTGTATTGTATTCAGTTGTCTTGGATCTCTCTTGTGATGTTCATGAGGATCAACTTCTAGATGGAGTTGATGTTGAACAACCAACCTGTGATGTCATTTTTAATGAGTGTGTGTGGGAGTCTGAATAAGAATCTACAGTGAAGGATGACCTCCTTTATCCACACATCATCCACTTTATCTTAACATTTTCCATGATTGTATCATTCCTGTTTAATCTTGTGAAAATTCATTTTCAAATTTTTGTACTTTCAATCATTCACAAAAGACGTGGAATTCTAGTTTTTCATTTAAACGTTGAGAGGACAAATTTGTCTTCCATATTCCTCCCAATCTCTCATCTTATCTTTCTGGGAACATAGAGGGTGAAATTTCTCATTTTTCATCATCCCCTCTTTATGATTTGTCAGATCATGAGGATGCCTCTATTCATGATCTTGAACTTTTTGATCATGCATGTCATGATCTTTTTGTTCATTCCTCGATCATGATTATGATTTTTCGACTATAGATATTTGTAAGCCACTGGCCTTTGATGATCCATCTTCTAATGAATTAGAACCTCCCCAAGTTGTGAGGGCACTTTAGCCCAAGCTGATGGTTATGTCAGGTTCTTGTAGCCTTGAGGTTAGTTCCACTTCTAACTAGAAATATGTTGAATCTATCCAAGATCCTCATTGCTTTATTTTTCAAATTGAAAATCAATCTATATTACAATTTTTGCATCCTCCATCTATATCATATGATCCTTGTCACTCAATCATTGGTGGGGTCGTACGTAGCAAGCACTGTTGCAAAATGGAAATTTTCTTGTTTCTTCATGTTTACTCATTCTTGAAGTTCAAAAGTACGTACATGCTTATCCTTGACTTGCAATGTGTTAGGAGACAATGGTACATCCGCCAAGGGCCTTCCATGTGCTTTTTATTTTTTCTATTTCTGTGGATTCATTCAAGATTTAGAAAATCTGGTTTGCATATTATTATCCTTCTTGTTTGTTTGTTTTCTTGTATATCCTTCTTGACATACATGTTCTCACCTACATACTTTACATAAGTTGGCCTATGTTTTGCTTAGGTTAGGTGTACAAGTAATTTCTTGTCTTTTCCTATTTGTTTCTTGATTTTCTTGATTTTTTTTATTTACCCAACTTCTTTCCTTCGTTTTTCTTCTTTTGCAGCCTTAGGTTAGATTTCACATGAAACTATGATTGTCTTCTCAAAAAATCTTGGTGAAATCCAAGACGGGGTTGTACTACTAACAACACTTGGTTATCTATCTATTCCTTCTCTTTATGTGGGCCTTTCATTTCTTTTAGTTCATGATACCCTAATGGAAAATACTTTCCTTTTAGAGAGAGTCATGGTGAAATCACAATGCTTGAAATTTTAACTAATACTACCTACCCTTATCGGTTTTCTATTTTCCATTAACCCTCATCAACTAAGTCAAGTAGAGTAAGGAGAGGTGGAAAACCTTGGAAAGTATGTTAGAGGTATATATAAATACCTTTCTCTGAAGTAACAACCTCTTTTTTCTTAATAATTTGGGATCCCTCTTCTGCCTCGTGAAATAAATATCTTCTTATGCACAATTCTTTGAACAAATATAATTGAGAGAAAATGAAATAAAGGCCAAAAGAAGAGAAAGAATTCCTACATATAGAGGTGAATCAAGTAACTTCTCCGAGTAATGTCTAGGCTCATTGGCAGCAAAGCAATGTTTGGGTTCCAGAAGTGACTCCATTGGTATAATGTCTAGGCATGCTGGCAATGGAGCTACACCAAAGATGAAACTAGAAATATGATAGTCTATTTTACTTGTGCATCTATATACTCGTCTACAATCGAAACAACTATGTTTGAATTTGCTTGGTAAGTATGCTTCAGATGAAGAGAATGGTAGAGCCTACATATTTAACTCAAGCTAAGTGCATAAGCTATGATAATCAAAGAACTGAAAATACTTCCAGAAGGGTCAGACTCGCTTTGCATGGGGCAAGGTCCATACAAAGAGCTGGAGTTATACTAGTGTGACACTAATGGTATAGCGGCTACAACCACCCTTAAAAATTTTCCCTATGCTTTGATTTTGGACCCTTCCTTCTTAGCCATAAAAACACATCTAGAATATATCCTAGTATTCATGCCTCGACTAAGACTTATCTTTTCATTTTTTTTTTTTTTTTGTTTACTTAGTTTGTTTTCTAACTCACAACTTGATCTCCTAAATTAATCCCACAATAGTTATGGCGTTGCACCCTCAAACTATGTAATCCTTAAGGGAAACTAGCCTTACTAATGGGAATTGTGCAACCTTGACTATCAGTGAGCCTTGGCCTCATAAAATCTGAAGTCGTAATGAATAAATCCAACAATAAGCAAAGAAACTGTGCAACACACACTGAGCTCAGAAAATGCACAATGCACTGAGTCAAAAAGTTGCACGATTCCCCAGAACTACATTTTATTTGCCAGTAGTGTGCATTGCAAGTTTGTCTAAAAAATAGGAAAAAAAGATAAAAACAAGAATCCCTAAAAATTGGGGATCTATTTTTAGTATTCCGAAGGAGGCACTTGCGCTATTTTTAGAAAATTCTACCAAGTGTCATTTTTTCCTTGATTTTAGGCATGCACATCACAAGCCCTAATTTTCTCAAATTTATTTAATCAACACTTCTAGTGGTCATTTTCACATTTGATCTTGGATTTGTAGCATTCATAAGGAGATTAAGAAACATTCAATGAAATCGTCGACACTTTTCTGGGTGATTTTTTTTTGTTGTCTTTTGCTGCTTGTTTTGTCGTTTTGGTTTGTTTGGCTTGTGTGAGTGCTATTTCACTTGTTACTCTTCTTGGTTGCTCATATTTTAACTTTTTTCAACTTGAAGAAGTGTGTTTTTCAAGTTATAGATTTCATTTCCCGAGTTTCGTGTTAGTTTTCCTTCTTTGCACCAATAGTCATTGTTGTGGCAACTCTCCTCATTCACTTTGTTTTCCTTCTATTTCATCAATTATTGCACTGTATTCACATGTATCTACCCAAAATTAGTCACAATTTCAATTAGATTCACACTAACTCTTATATCTTCTTGTTTTTCGCACTTCCTTTAGGAAGATATGGGTTTCCCTTCGCTGGGTCTCACTTTACACAGTTGGCACTACGTAATCTGGAGGCTCAATGCCTAGACTAGCCTCTCAAATTTCATATTTTGTAGTCTAAGCTAGCTCCAACTATGCACTGCGTGGTTCTAGGAACCAACCTCTCAGCTTGGCCAGTGAGGTTGTGTAATGCGCAGTCTCTCCCAGGTCATTTCATAGGAAGAATTATGCATTGCATAGTTTTAGTCATCAGGCTCCAACCTTTCCTGTTGGGACTGCGTATTGTGCAGTTTCCACAGTCAGTCGCTCCCTGTTGTCAAGAAAAATTGTGCAATCCCTCACATCTAGTGCCTGACTTGCTGCTTGAACTTACCTTGAAGTTGTCTTTCTTCTAAATTGCATTTTTTTGCCATGGGTTTCCTCTCTATCCCATAGGTACAACAATTGTTGAGAACCTCTCCAGCAGTCACTAATAACATCCAATTTAAGAGATCTGCATCAAAGGAAACCACCAAGAGAAGTACTGGGGAAGTAGTTGAGCAAACATCATTTGATTTACTAGTGTATGTTGATATTCATATGTTTACAGAGAAGGGAACGACACTGACATGGAAATAAATCAAAGAAACTTTTGCATAGTACTTTGAGGTAGACTTAGAGTACTGATAGGTTTATCTTAGTATCTGACATTGAGGGTTATACAAGGTTGCATGTAGGTACTCTACCTTCCCATGTGCAGACATCATCAGCTGGATTGTAGGAAATATATATGATCAGAATATGACATTGAGCAGTGTCAGCGGGAAGAAGCTTTCCACCTTCAGGGCATAATACTTTTAGCAAATATATCACTTTCCCGAGCTAGTGAAGTGCATGGAATCACTCTTCTATGCCACCCATAAGTATGTTAACACAAGATACATTGTCAAGCATTGGGTGGAGGAGCCATCACAGTTTTGAGAGACACCCCACCATGTGTACAAGACAAATTCCCTTGGGAAGGATTACTAGATCTTAATTATCTTTGGTTGCAAAACCATGGTCAAGAGAGCACAAAATCCTTTCCTGAAGGGTGGGAAGTCTTATTAGATCTTTTGGTGAACTTGTACGATCTGTTGGCTCAATAATGGAAGGCCTATGTAGCACAGGTTGAGAATCTAGCCAAGGATGAACGAGAAACATTATATATGTCTACATACTTACTGGATGCAATATGTGCGCAACACTAGTCCTTGGCATGAACTAGACATGGAAACCACAACAAACTATCTTGAACACCTATTGCAATTTTCTTTCGGACTACAGTTATCGAGGAGAAATGACACGACTAACTGGCCACTTTATCATCTTTCTATACAATCCTATATTTGAAAAATATCCACCTTGCATGTACCAAGAAGAAATGGAGGTGATAATAGATATTGCAGATGGGTATGCCCCTCTAGATGGCACTTTGATTAGAGTGTTTGGTGAAGAGAAGCCTCTGCATGTCTTATGAAGGTATGCGACTGACAAACTAATCATACAAGAAGTATCTTATGATATTGCTACAGGGTTGTCAACATCGCCGCATAGGAAGAAGAAGGCACCATGACCCACTCTTCCTTTGTGGATCAGATTATACAAGACAAATAATTTGAAAGTTGTAGATGCCAAGGCTAAGGAGATAATGAAATTTGAGTTTGGCACTAAGGACTTTCATCTATATAATCCCCACAATATTTGCAAGGACCAATGTATGAGAGTTTACTTTCTATGGATTGACAGGGCATTTCATTAGCCAGAAGAGGATCCTTGGAGGTACTTCTACAATGCTTCCAGACTCAATCAGTTGGTTAGTATAGCTAGGAATTTAAAGGCTACTCCATAGACAATAGTAGTTTTGGAAGAAACGACAATAGCAACAGAATGTGACAATCTTGTGCAGAAAAAGGGAAAGAGGAAGATTGTTTATAGTACAGAGGGAGAGAAAAGTTGCAAAATGAAAGAAGATCCTCTTATCATGAAGGAAACTTTCGAAGTGGAATCCAAGAGAAAGAAAAGGATGTAGAGAGAAGACCGTAGAAAGAGAGAAAAGCAAAGGTTGTAGGAAGCATAATTGAAGCTAGAGGAGAGAGAAGAAGTTGAAGGAAGAACAACATTTTATTAGGAGGGAGCAGGAAGAGACGTAGAAGCAAGAATAAGAAAAAATACAATGGCATGATAATAGAGGAAGAAACATTGATATATGTTGAAGAGTTTGAACAACCAACAGCTAAGGAGGAAGGTGAACATATATAGGATCAGGAGCTTTCTCAACAGATTGAGCAATTGATTAAAGTGATAGACATGGACTTGGAACATGAGACACAACATGAATATGTTAACCTGATGCCGAGAGCACCATAGGTCATCCATCAGTCTCCACCGTCGCCAGCAGCAGAGCAAGCCCCGAGTGAAAGTAGATGTTGTTCTCATTGATGATGATCTAGTCATGGATGTGTACAATCTATCATTCGATGGGTTTTAGAAGAGGATTATAAAAGCGTTAAGGAAGCACTTTCTGATTTATCACACATCACCTGCATTCATCAAGGAAAGGGTGATATTGTCAGATAACATGAAGCATCCAATTTCCATTTCCAAAGCCATCATGGACTATGCAGGAGAAACAAGATGAAAAGTTCCGTATTTGACGGCTAAGAATGGCCAACTGGCACAAAAATTGGAGGCTACCAAGTAAGAGGCATAACAACACCAAGCGGTAGTGTAGAATGAAATTTCGGCATTAGGGGAGATGAGAGCAATGATACTTGCTAAAGTATCAACACTTGGAGAAATCATGTCGAAGCTCTATGACAAAATTTTCATAGGGCATAAATAATTTTTTTGTTTGCATGACCTAAAACAACAGAGCTAAGAGTTTGTTAAAACTCTAAAAAACATACATGCTACCATTGCCTATGAACAAGAGTGAGAAATGTGGTTCAAAACGGCCCCGTGTGACTCATTGAATAAAATGAAGCCACAAGTAGAGCTGGAGAAAGCAAAGGTTTGACTATTGATTCAGAACCTAAAGTAGCTCACCTCATTCGTTAGCAGCACATAGGCTTCATATTTGGGGTTGTACAGTAGTTTAGATGTTTTGGTGAGAACACACTAGATCCCATTAATTGGTTCCCTCACCAAAGCTAAACCCAATAACTAAGTACGAAAGGAGGTGGAAGAGTACTTAGAGTAACTAACACAGGAGGGCACTAGGGAAGACTTGAATCTAAATGCACACATGTAAAATTTCATTGGTGGTCCTGTCAAAGTCAAAATAATGCTTCCCATGCTTCAGAATGAGTTGGACACAAGTTCCAAGAGAGTGTACCCAGGTTCCATGGAGACTATAGTCTGCTTCGAACAAGACATCGTTAAGAACTTTGGGGACACCATCACACAGTACCAAGCTTGGCATCAATATGTGACCGAGAAGCCGCGAGTGGAGTTTATTGAGCTAGACTTCCCCCAAACTCAAGAGTCATAGTCTTGTGTCTTATTAGGTTGTCCTTACCCTATTTTTTCTTATATGGGTACAAGTGGAAAATGTAATATTATTTTTAATTATGTTGTAAGTGAAAGTCAAGTGTCAATATTGGAATATGAAAAGTCACCATGTAATGTAATGTGTCATTTTGTAAAAGAGTTGAAGAGTCATGAGGGTAGTCCAAAGGTCACAATGCGGAGTTGAAGAGTCACCCCTCTTGTTATGAATAGAACCTCATAACTCATGCACAGGGCTTTTGGGAGCTAAGGTTTCGGCTAAGTTTAGGCTTAGAAAGAGCTTGGGAATATTGTGAAGAGCCTTGGCCTCTCCATATCGTAAAGCCAATATACTTCTTTGGAGGAGAAGGTAATCTTGATCATAATATTCCACTATTGGGGCTAGGGGTCGTCCATGGTGTACGTATGTATATAAATTTCACTTATAATAATAAAATCATCGCCAAGACACTTTCCTGCATATGTTGTTAATATAGTAGGACTATTCTTGTTGTATTGGCAATGTATGTATTTTAACTTACGCATATTTTTATGAACTATTTTTTTTGCATTTGTAGGAATCTTGTTGAATGTGTGTTGTTGGATTAACTTATCACTTTAACTTGTGGACTATTCTGCATTTTAGATGTTGTTTCACTCATGTGTTCCTTTCAAGTTGTTTACTATTACAGACTTCCAAGGGGCGCACTTCCTTTTCTCTTCATGTGTTTGAAATTTCATGAATTCCACATGAATCTCCACAGGGTCACACACTTGGTTTCAACCAAAGTTATCATACCTCCCTTTGTGCTTTTTCCTGGTCAAGGCATAACATTACCACCCATTGTTGGGAGTCTTACTCCAAATGGTATGAGGTCTAGTTGGGACTTCATATTAGGGAGATCCCTTGAATATTGGCACGTCCAATGCTGTCAACACCACCTTAAGTTGAAATAAGAAACCTTCGGTCATAAATTACCTCTAATTATATGGTAATATTTATATTTATATATAAATATGGTGTTATTTCTGTCACCTATGTTGCATTATTTCTGGAAGCTTAACACATTACAACTCTTCCATATTAATTTGTATAAGGACTTTTTATTAAAATAAATTTAATAATCATTTCTTAAGAAATAGTCATTGGATTTTTTTTGAGAAATAATAAATATCTAAATATAGATTATCAATTATCAATTATATGTAACCTGAGTGTTGCGATGAAAAATTATAACCATTTATTTTGAGGAATAAAATATTTATTTTACGTATCATCCTTTTTAATAAAGAAAATTAGAAGTATATCTCTAATATTATTATTTACCTTAAAAAATATTTTTTAGTATATAATATTATATTAAATTATTTTATTATAAAATTTTTGGAACAAGAAATCAAATTTTAAATTAAATATATAAGAATTATTATCTTAATAATATTTTTATAATATTATATTCAATATTTATCAATTCTTTAAACAAATCATCAATAATTAATATATGTGTGTGTGTGTGTGTGAGAAAAATGTTTGAGTTGTAATATTTTATTTTTTCATATACATTATAGGAAGAGATTTGTGATTAAAAAAAACTTTCTAAAGTCACAACCTAAGATTCTTTATATATAATGATTGAAAGAAATTTAGATGAAAATATAATGGTTGTTTCACATTTTGTTTATTATTTAGAAAAACAGAACATTAGTTTTACAAGTCCTTCAATTTCTTATAATTAAAATTTATATTTGTGTTTGTGATTTGGAATTTGAAATTATAATAAAAAATATGATTTTGTGAAAAAATTGGTTGATTTGTTTTTTTCATCTTTAATGAGATATTATGTATTTTAATAGTGTTTGTAAAATATTTAATATTATTAATGACATAATTTGTGGGATATTATTTTTTTCATATTAAGTTTTATTTATGGAAAAAATGGTGATTATAATTTATTTATGGAAAAATGGTGATTATAATGTATAAGAAGTTTCAGAGTGATCTGAAAATGGGGCACTTAGGCTTCTTGTCTAACTTAAAAGAACCTCTCCCACCTCCAAAGCTTTAAATATTCCCAAGTGTTATTGATTAACCAATGTGGAATTAATAAGTGCTTGATATTAAGGTGTATACTAATATTTGTTTTGAACTATTCAGGTGCTATAAATTAGTGTGCTGAAACTGATATATAAATACATATAACAATAGATAATGTAGTAGTAAAACAAGCACATAAGACTACAATTTAATTTGGAGTTCACCCAAAACTCTTAGGCTACGTCTTCTTGACCTCTAGTCAACTTGACTAGGCTCTCTGGGATTATGGCAGGTCCTTTTACAAGCTCTTGGCTTAACTCCATTGTGTTACATAGGAACAATGGGCTCAGAACACCATCTCTCCCTGGCTTCTGAAGCTCTCAGCCTTCTGGCTCTCGGCTCTCACTCTGGCCCTTGGCTCTGGCTCTGGCTCTAGCTCTTTCGCTCTGGCTTCTTTGGCCCTCTACAATTTATAGCTCTATGTCTTTTCACTCAAACTCGAAGTGACTCCCTTGGCTACTCTGCGCTTCTGCTTTTGCTTTCTACGCTACTTGTTTTCATTCCCTCTGCTCAATTGAGCTCTCTCTGCTCTCAGTTTCCCTAGCTTCCTTCTTTGGCTTAGCTTTTTTCGCATTCCTTTCTCAGCACTCCTTATTATGCTATTTTTCTATCATTCTGTAGCTTTTAGCCAAATCAGTGTTGTTTGTTCGTTTCAACTCTTTGGCTGTCCATCTTCCAACCACCTTTCACTCAAATCCCCTCTTTGAGCATTAAATAATCATTGCTAATGCCTTTAGGTGAGGTGGACACCTGTTCTACAATGGAAGAGTGCATCGGCACTAGAAATCCCCCAGAAATAGTCATTCCCTGTTTACCTAAAGAAATGCTATAAAACATGGGAAAAATAGCTAAATCTCTATTTATTAGACTTCAAAAGTCCTTTATTCCGCTTTATAACACTATCAGCCTTGCCTGAAATCACTTATCACAAGTCGCAATGCCCAATCTGTGGCTCCCGTTTGTATTTTAAAAATACACCGAAACATTGCAAAAACCTGTAAAAAAGGCTTTATGGCGGACTTGAATCATTTATATTTTCATTAACAAAACCCTTTTGGGTCCGTTCTCATCGCAAGTCACAATAATGCATGGACCCAGGGTAAGCAATATGGCGTGGCATACACCAATGCGATCTGTCGACCTCCATATCAGCGTTCACGGTATTGCTTGGCCTAGGGTCCCGCCTCTGCCTTGTGGCATCACCAATTGTGATTCTCCGATTTTGGCGATTGCAATATCTCTTGGCTGGAGGTCCCACTTTAAGCCCCATGACATGGCCACTATTGATGTTGATCTACTGATATCGATGATCGACATATCGCTCGCCCCGGTCCCTAAGTTATATGCATACAAACTTGACTTCCACCCGACCTTAAGTCCTCCTCTTTGCCTCATGTGATGTGATTTTCCCTTATAGGGGTTTTCTGCCATTTTTAGGACTTTTGCCTCTTTTTTCAAAGAAACTGGGCACATCTTGCATGCAATAACTTCTGCATCCTTAGTCCATTTCAGCCCATTCAAGTTGTAGTAGATTCAGAATGGGGATATCTGTGCAATGAGGCTATTTCCAAGAACTTCCTTGGACTTTCATTTTTCCTCTATGAGGAACACCTTGACTTAGGAATATATCCAAATCCATTTTGGATCATGCCTTCCCACTAAAATAACTTTTGGTCTCCAAAATACTGATATATTGATCTGAACAGTACTTGAGAGTAACACCACCCTCTTTTTTCAACCTCCATACACTTGCCTTGCATAGTGCCTCTGAACCAAAGTTTCTAACCAATTGCCTTTTGGATGGGCAAGTGTTCCCGGGAAAAACTATCTTCCTCCTTGCCTTCCTACAGAACTCCTACTGAAATTGTTATAGAACGTAGTCTGGACTCTCTACCTTGATCATTTATCCAAGGTGGCTCAAACAAATGTGAAGTACACATGCTTGACAAAACTTTCATTTCTACCTATTTGAAAAGATGCCAACAATAACTGTTAACAACAACAGGCATACAAACAACAACTGGATGGACTAAACTCCTGCTTCAACAAAGAAATAAATTTCACATCTTGTGAATACCTCCATGCCTTACATATCCATACAAAATTATGGACTAGACAGCAAGCCCATAAAACATGCCTTAAAAAACAAATGACCCTTCTAGTCAAGCATGTAGAAAAGGACAATTTGGACACTTTTTCAAAAGATGAAACACTCCATCATTATCCCCATTTTGGAGAACAAGTTAACTTCTCCCAAGTCAACATTACATCACATGCATATCAAGCAATCAACCCTCTGAGTTAATTACACATACATGTTCAAATACAGGGAAATCATCAGTATCCCTATGTTCATGCACATCAAGCTTATGCATGCATTTCATCCTTCGGCTTTCACTTAAGCACACTGTACTTTGAAGCTAAAATGAAATTTAATGTTGCAACAACAAAGTGCAGCAACAAAGTGAGTCTCCCACTCAATCTTTTCCATTCACCCTTCGTAGAAACCTGCAACTTGCATCTCATCAACAAGAAATGCAAAGAGGTGCATCAATAGACATGCAATTCTTAATTGGAAAAAAACTCTAACCATTTCTTACCAATCCATTTCAAAGGAATTGCCTTTGTTTGCACATCAACATCAACATGTGAATCATTTTGAAGCACATCATTCATGGAAACTTCATTCCCATTTCTGCCATCTTCTCTTTCCACTTTCTTTAGCTTTGGTGGAAGCATTATTTGATAGAGTGTCCAACATTTTGCAACAAGATGTCCTTTCTTATGGCAGTAAGTGCAATGCATGTGCATCCTCTTGACAACATGATTTGCCTTGTCCAATGGACCTTTGGCTCTTTGCTTCTTTTCCTTGAAAATTTTCCTATATGTGGCAATTCTCTTCCAACATCTAGAAACATGACGGTTATCCAAACGACAAAAGGAACATACAACTCTTTTCCCATGCTTATGTGGAAATTTGACATGTTTTACAAAATCAAAAGGAATATGATTAGAATCATATTTATACATACCTCTTACACATTTATTTCTTTCATGAGGAGGTGAAGGAAATGAAGAAGTGGCTCCCTCTCAAACACCATCAATCTCTTCAAGGATGTTAGAGTTTCCACAACTCTCTAGTTTAAGTGTGTGCTTTTGAACACCTACATCCTACAAATGATGTTTCAAGCCATTGCATTCCTCTTGAATACAACCTTCACACTCTGCAATGCAACTCTTTCTTGGAGTTCTTTCAGTGGCCTTCATGGTAGCTTTGGAACTCTCTCCATAAGACTGTCCATAGCCAAGACCCAAATACCTAGGCCTTTCTTCAACCATTATTGATTCAACAATACCTTGTGCATGCTTTCCCAAGCCCTTTCCTTCATAGCTCATCTTGGACATTAGCTTTGAACCTATGCCTCTAGTGTGTTTTTCAAAAGAACCAATATAAGCATTCTTAGAAGAATTTGAAGACAAACTAGAATGGTTTACCTCTTCTTCAAGCTGATACTTGACCAAGGCTTCTTGGGCAACAAAGAGCTGTGACTCCAACTCATGCATCCTCTTTAGGTTCATATTTGCAATATGAAGTTGCCTCTCCATTTCTTGCACTTTATCAGAAAGCATCTGCTTCTCTTCCTTCATGGAATTCAACTGCTCTCTAATTATGTTGCTCTTTTTTCCATCCTCATACATTTCTCTCACCTTATCCATCATGATAAAAAATTCTTTCTTCAAACCTCCATCAAAGAGTCTTGTGATGAAGAAGGAAGAATTCGAAGATACACTTGAGGAAGTTGTCATTATGCCAATGAACAAAGAACTTCAAACAAGATTAATAAAGAGCTTATTTCAGCAACCTTTTGCAACAAACCTCTTGTGCTTTAAGGAGTGCCTCGAGGTCCTTTGGGATAGAAGAATGCCTTTATCCCTTCTTCCTATTTATCCTTCCTAGACTGAGCTATCAGTAGCTTTCGCTTTACCTCTGCAAACTCAAAAAATAGTCAATCTAGGAAACAAGCATACAATCAACCTCTTGTTGTTTAAACACCTTTCAAACAGACAGTCTTTGCTTTGTCAATCAAGCATTCTAATATAACCTTCTTTGAAGGTGGATTTCATAAAACTTAGCCTCTCATACCACCTGATCTGAAAATGGGGTACTTAGGCTTCTTCTATAACTTACAAGAACCTCTCCCACTTCCAAAGCTTTAAATATTCCCAAGTCTTATTGATTAACCAATGTGGAATTAACAAGTGCTTGATATTAAGGTGTATATTGTATTTGTTTTAAATTGTTCAGGTGCTGTAAATTAATGTGATGAAATTGATATATAAATACATTACAACAGTAAATCATGCAACAGTAAAATAAGCACATAAGGTAGAAATTTAACTTGGAGTTCACCCAAAACTCTTGGGCTATGTCTCCTTGAGCTCTAGTCAACTTGACTAGGCTCTCTGGGATTATGGCAGGTCCTTTTACAAGCTCTTGGCTCAACTCCACTATTTTACACTGGAATAATGGGCTCAAAACAACATCTCTCCCTCGCTTTTGAAGCTCTCGGCTTTCTAGCTCTTGGCTCTCATTCTGGCTCTTGGCTTTGCCTCTTGGCTCTAGCTGTAGCTTTGGATCTTTGGCTCTGGTTTCTTTGGCTCTCTATAATTTACAGATCCCTGTAATTTACAGCTCTCTGGCTTTTCACTCAAACTCCAAATGACTCCCTTCGCTGCTTTGCGCTTTTGCTTTTGCTTTCTACGCTGCTTGTTTTCGTTACCTCTGCTCAATTGAGCTCTCTCTCCTCTCAATTGACCTAGCTTCCTATTTTGGCTTAGCTTTTTTTGCGCTCCTCTCTCAGTGCTACTTATTATCCTCTTTTTCTATCATTCTATGGATTTTAGCCAATTGGCCTTGTCCGTTCATTTCAACTCTCCGACTCTCTATCTTCTCGACATGATCTGCTCAAATCCCCTCTCTGAGCATTAAATAATCATTGCTAATGCCTATAGGGGAGGTGGACACCTGTTCTACAATGGAGGAGTGCATCGGCGCTTGAAATCCCCCAGATACAGTCGTTCCTTGTTTACCCAGAGAAACATTGCAAAACACGGGAAAAATAGCCAAATCTTTGTTTATCGGACTTCAAAACTCCTTAATTCCGCTTTATAACACAATCAGACCCGCCTAAAATTAGTTATCGCAAGTTGCAATGCCCATTCCGTGGCTCCCCTTTGTATTTTAAAAATACACTAAAACATTGTAAAAACCTGTAAAAAGGCTTTATGTCAGACTTGAAACATTTTTATATTTGCATTAACAAAACCCTTTCAAGTCCATTTTCATCGCAAGCTACAATAACACGCGGAGTTGGGGTAAGCCATATAGCGTGGCGTACATCGACGCAATCCACCAATGCCGATATTGCCGATCGCGGTATCACTTGGCCCAGGGTCCTGCCTCTGCCTCGTGGAATCACCAATTTTGATTGGCTAATTTTGGTAATCGTGATATCTCTTGGCCTGAGGTACCACTTTAAGCCCCATGACATGGCCACTGCCGATGCCAATCCACCGATATCGGCATATCACTGAGTTCGGTCCCTACGTTATATGCATACAAACCTACCTCCGACCTGACATGCCGATCCAATCATCGGAGGTCACTAATCTGGTGTGCCTTCCACCTGACCTTAAGTCCTCCTCTTTGCCTCATGCGATGTGGTTTTTCCTTATAGGGGTTTTTTCCTCTTTTTTCAAAGCAACTGGGCATCTTCTGCATGCAATAACTTCTGCATCCTAAGCCCATTTCAGCCCATTCAAGTTGCTGTTGATTCAGAATGGGGAGATCTCTGTAATGAGGCTATTTCTGGGAACTTCCTTAGACTTTCATTTTTCCTCTGTGAGGAACACCTTGACTTAGGAATCTATCCAAATCCATTTTGGATCATGGAGAATGACAATTGTTGAAGAAAAAATATCTTCAACAAAAAATCTAACATGTGTTCAAGAAAAGGAATTTTTGGGTACTTAACCTTTTTTTGAGGAAGGCTTTTTGAAGGAGACATTGGGAGACACTTGTGTGACATTTTTTAAATCTATTCTTCATCCTTACTGTAATGATTGGAATGCAAAACAATATTCTAGTGGCTTAGATGATTTCTCTGCCCTTTTCACAATTTGTAGTGGAAGCTCATACATGTGACACTTAGAGCTAAAGGATTTGGCTCTACTCTCCCACCTCAATGTGGTGATGATTGGAATGAAAAACAATAATCCAACAACTTTGAGGGTTTGACTACCTATTCTTATGATTGACGGTGGAAAAGATGCATTGAAAACCAAAGGATCTAGCCCCATTCCTTCCAATTTATCACATCTTTATCATTTCTCATACATTTTCTAGGGCTTTCAAGGTTGTTGTGGAGATTGTGCTAAGAGTATGCTACCTTGCTCTTTTTGGTCTTGTGAACCCATCAAAAGTTTCATCAAATTTCCTTTTAAATCATTATCAAGCTTCTCTCTTGGAATTTACTACTTCTTAGGTTCTTTTCCACAGATTTGGTATGGGATGTCAAGATTTCGTTGAAGCTCAATGTGGGTATTCCCTCATTCATGAAAAATCTACTTTTAGAAGGTAAGTAGTTGGATGATTCTTCCCCTTCCAGTCTATAATATTAGAAAATATTCCACTATTTTTGTGACAACCCTAGGCTAATTCCCCTTCATTGTAAATATTTAATATACATTAATTTTAGTTCAAAATGCATGAGAATTGGGACACAAATTACAGAGTTTGAGGAAGGATATTTCTTTGGATTTGGAGGAATATTGACTTGTTTTGGGATAGTCTTGAATGGTTGGTAGGAATTATTTAAATGGGAATTATCAATACAATTAATAGAGTTGGAAAAAAGGACAAAATAACCATTCTAGACTTAGATAAATTCACAAGGTAGAAACGAAAAAAATTAAGAGGTAACATGGGTTGTGTAGGTAGGACTAACAACTTCAAGTCAACAAATTGGATGTGGAATGGAAATATGGCACAAAAACATCCACACAACCATGTAAAGGCAAAACCATCATGAATGTGTTGAAGGAAAGGGGCAATAGGAGTGTCTACACATGCAACTAAAACAATTGCATCATGTTACTGGGAAGACTCTTGGAGGGATGAGCATTCGTGACACAATGATAATTTCCTCTAATCACATTCTCACACATAAAGAGAAGTTGGGGGGGGTGAAAGGAAAAAATTAAGAGAACACATGAGAGCACTACATGAAAATATTTGTGTATGTTAACTGACTCTGTCGGGGTAGTGTCTAGGCCTGCTGGAAGTGGAGCAAAACCAGAGATGAAAACCAAGACTCTGAAAATCCTAATTCATTTAGGTATCTATATAATCCCCATCCACAATGGAAACAACCAAGTTTGACTTGTCTCTGTTAGTGTGCTTTTGATGAAGAGAATGGCGGGAACTATATCTCTAACTTAAGCGAAGTAAAGAAGCTATGCTGGTTAATGAATTGAACAATTCTTCCTAAAGAGTTAGACCTGCTTTACATGACATAATATCTCTACTGAGAGATGGAGTTCTACCAATGTGTCTCCAAGTGTTGTAGCTGCTACTATTGAAAATAACAATAAAAAAGGTTAAAAATAACATTAGGAAAATCCTAATTTAATTTTGTCCTTTTATTAAATTAGGAATTAAATTGTAATTATTTCTCATATCAACTTGTAGTAGTTAAGTAAGTTAAGTTGACTTACTTAACTTAGTGAATTCAAGTTGGGAGTCTATCTAGATTCATGTAGAGTGGTTCCACAATTTTAGGGGTTTGATTTAAGTTCTTTTGATTTGTAATTATTTAATTCAGTTTAACTAAGTTAAATTCCTTTAAACTAGTTCCAAATGATGGAGGAATTTGTGGGAGATCTAGTAGTGGGGTGTAACCAACATTGCTCAACCGGTAAACTGAAGATTCACTCATAATTAACTCATGCATGTCAAATCAGAGAAATACCTAGTTGATATTGGAGTTCGGGGATAGTGTATTATCAGTTGTAAAATCATCTATATTAAATAGACGATGCATGCAATCAGAATAAGGTCTAAAATAAATCATTCCTTAATTAGAAAACTCACTAATTTTAACCATTCACATTACCTTTAAAAGGAGGAATGGATGCACAATTTTAATCATTGTTTTGGTGAGCATGAGCTGGTGAGACCAAACAATAGGAATCAGAAGTTTATGCATGGAGCTTGTGAGAGAATGGTGTGCCAAGAGAAGTGTATGCATAGGTTGGTAGTGATATAGATAGAGGTAATGTAGAGGTTGCTCGGGCTTGAGCAAAATATTGTAGTCTTCTCATGTTTTCTAATTAATGCAATATACATATAGAAAGAGGTTTTTAGTTGTGGCTTTCCCCATAAAATTATTGTGTTATGTTTGTTTCAATTATTTCTCTTTTATGCTTCATGATTTCAGTGATCATTTATTGTTTTAGCTGATGAGCAGAGTAGATTCAAGTCAATTTTTTTAGCATATTACAAACTACAATTTAAATCTATAGGCAATTTCTGCATGATATCAAAGCTATATTTGAGAAACTTTGTACATGGTATCAGAGATGAAATCATAGCATAAGAGAAGAATTTGAAGTTTCTGTTGCCTATTGATGGAGCTCTAGTTTAGGGTAGATCGAGAAGACCCTATTTGCATACTTCTTAATGGAGCTAGAAGGTTTCTAGTGGGTAGATTAGTGAGCCAATGTTTAGTGACACAAAAGGGAGTTGTGATGATTGATATTGGTAGATTTAGGAGCATAGATATTTCCCATAAAGAGATCGAGACTCAAAGGGGGTATAGCTTCATAGGGAGCATCCCTATGGAAGTTATTACACTAGGATCTGGGGAGCTCATAATACTTATTGCAGTAGTTGCAACAACAATTCAGATAGAGTAACATAGTAGAAGCAACAACAATATGAGTAGATCAGATTTAGCTCATGTGTGCAAAGCCTTCAGGAGCAAAGAAAATACTAGAAACTTGGTGGTTGAGCGGGAGCATGAATTACCTCTCAACATGAAACCTTGATAAGTTGTGTATCTGCCATGATTGGAGAATCATATAGGAGGCCAAGTGGAGACATCCATTCAAGAAAACACCTCTAGTTTGGGGGGAATTTGGATCCAAGTAGGCAAAGGGATCGCATGCATACATACCTCCAGGTGTGAGGTGGGGCGATATGAAACCTTAGTCCAAGAATTTCATAAATAGGGTAGGATTCATTGAGATGTTTTTGTATCATGGATAATTAATTTCTATGGGGGCCCACCGTATTAATAGGAAGGAGGATCAATTTCATTCAGATGCCAAGGAGTTTCGAGCAAGAGGCCCAGTAGTAGAGTTAGCAGTAGCGCAATTTTCCTAGTGGATAGTTGGAGACGTAATTGATTCAATTTGTTTTTTTATTCTTTTTTGGGTTGTAGATGTTACAATAGCAACAAAAATAGTGACAAGAGTTGCATGCACAACATTCCAAAGGTACCAGATTGGGATAGAGTTGAATTCCTTTCTTCTTGAGAGGGAGTGTTGAAAATAACAATAAGAAATATTAAAAATAGTATCAAGAAAATCTTAAATTTAACTTCCCTTGAATTAAATTAGGAATTTAGTTGAAATTCTAATTATCATAGAAACTTGTACTCATTAAAAAATATAATTTGACTTAGTTAATTTGAGTTGGGAGTCTATCTAGAGTCACCTAGTCATTCGTAAATTTTAGGGGCCCAGTTTGAGTTCTTTTGAGTTGTAATCATTTGATTCAGTGTAACTTAGTAAAATTCAGTTAAACTAATTCCAACCAATGGAGGAATTAATTGGAGATCTAGTAGTAGGGTGTAGCCAATAGTTCTCAAACAGTAAATTGAAGATTCACTCATAATTAACTCATGCATGTTAGATCAGAGAAAGACCCAGTTGAGATTGGAATTCAGGGACAATGTTCTATCAGCTAAAAAAACATCTAAATTAGTTAGATGGTGCATGTAGTTGGAAGAATGCCTAAAATAAATCATTCCTTAATTACAAAACTCAATAACTTTAACCATTAAAAATGCCTTTAAAAGGAGGAATGAAGGTACACATTTAATCATTTTTTTGTGAAAATGAGCTCGTAAAACCAAGCAATAGGAAGCAGAAGTTTGTGCATGGAGCTTGTGAGAGAAAGGTGTGCGAAGAGAATATTGTGAACAATTTGGTAGTGAGATAGATAAAGATAGTGTAGAGGTTTCTCGTGATTGAGAAAATTATTGTAATCTTCTCATATTTTCTTAATAATGCAAAATATAGATAACAAGGGTTTCTAGCTGCGGCTCTCCCTAGAAAATTATTGTGTTATGTCTTATTCATTTCGTTCTCTTTTATGCTTCATAATTTCATCGATCCTTTATTGTTTCTGTTGATGTGTAGAGTAGATTCAAGCCAATTGTTTTAGCATATTACAATATGCAGTTTGAATCTACATGGAACCTCTAAAGCTACAACCACCCTCCAAAATTTTGCCCATTCCTTCATTATTTGAGTCTCCCTTCTGTCCAAAGGAGCTTATCTTTGACTGTCATGAAGTACTCATGATGTGATAAAGAATTTTATTTTCATGATGTTCTTGTGATGTATTGATCGATATGAACTTTTGCAGTCATAAGTAACATTTTCACTTGACCTTGCAACATTATTGGGCTTGCCTTTAGAGACTGTGCAATCTTCGAAGGCAGGCTAGGCTTCATTATTGGAATTATGAAATCCAGTATGGCAGGTTTACCTTGAGCTCACAAACTGCACAAACTTGTGTGGAAGTACAACCTTGAGCCCAGAAACTACAAAAAGAATCCCTTTAGCTTAGAAACTGCGCAATGCACTAAGTCAAGATGTTGCCTGGTGGATGAGAGTCGTGCACTCTTCCTTGGTTATGTGAATGACAAGTTTTTTTGAAAAACAAAAACAAGAAAAAAAAGCAAAAAAGAATCCCTAGAAAATAGGCAGTGATAAATAGTTTCCCAAAGGATGACACAACTTGTAATTTTTGGAATTCCGCCAAATATCATTTTTTCCTTGATTTTAGGCATGCACGTCATAAACTCCAATAAATATAAATATATATAATGGACACCCCTAGCTATCATTTTACATTCGATATGGATATATATCCTTCCCAAGGAGATAAAGGAGCCTTCAGTAGAGTTTGCAACACTTTTTTGGGTGACTTTTTCTTTTGTCATCTTTTGTTGTTTTTTATGTTTCTTTTTGTCATTTCTCTTCTATAGGTGTTTTTTTGATTATTTATTTTGATGCTTGTGGGAATTTTAACTATATTAGGTTTTACAAGTGTTTATTTGGTTTGTCATCTACATGTTACAAGCGTTGCATCAGTTTTCTTGTTTTTACCTATTAATGGTCATTGTTTTCATGACTCTCCATGCATCTTTGTTTTTCCTTTTTCATATTGATATTTTACACTTTATTTGTAGTGGTTCATTTGTCCTTAGTCACATATAAACTCGAACTTGCACCATCACTCCGATCTTGTAGTTTCCCACACTCTTTTCAAGCAGATCTGCACTTCCCTTCGCTAGCAATTGTCTTGTCTAGTTGGGCATTGCATAAGTCCTAGGCTCAAGCTTGATGTTTGGTCTCTGCAACTTCACAATGCACAATATCTCCCTCAATATACCCAGACTAAGACAGTGCATTGCACAATATCTAACCTCAAGCTACTCCACTGGCTACTGAGATTGTGCATTGCATAATCTAACTTCAAGCTACTCCACTAGTTTTTGAAACTGTGCAATATGTAGTTCAAGCAACTAGTCTCCGTCCTTTACCTCAATAATTGCGCAATTTTCCTTATCGGTCTAGTTGTTGTTGTTAGCATCTTGATTTGAGAGTTAGTTTTTTGAAGTTGGTTTATCTTTTCCATGAGTTCATTTTCCTCCTACATGTATTGCAAGTGTTCAACACTTCTCTTCATCAGTCACTGACATCATGGAACAAAAGAGATATGCTTCAAAAGGATACCACAGAAATAGGAAGTAGGGAGGTAGTTGCAAGTATGCCAACGAAATTTCTAGTTTACTCAGATACTCAACTATTCATTGACAAAGGATCATAAATGGCATGGAAGAAAGTGAATGAAGCATTCTCATCAAGAAGCTTCAAAGTAGACCTTCAAGACCAACAAGTCTATATCAATGTCCAAAGTTTAGGGTTACATAAGATTGCATGCATATACCTGACATTCCAATGTGGAAACGTTGTTAGCTAGATAGTTTCTCATACAAATCCAAAGACTATGATTTTGAACAATGCTATTGAAGAAAAGGCTTGCTTCTTTTATGGCACCAGATTATCATCTCATGTACCACTTACAAGAGCCATAATTGCTCATGGATTCTTACTTTTATTCTACCACCATCTACTTGAGGAAAAAGGACTATGTCAAAATATGGGTGAAAGAGTCAACAAAGGTACATCAGAAACCCACCAACACCTACAAGAAAAAATATCTCTAGAGGGTCTATAACCTCTTGATAGCTCTATGTTGCAAAATCTATGATCAATAGAGCACTGAGAATTACCGGAAGGGTTGGAATTATTCTTGAACCAAGTTGTGAATGAAGGAATACCATTCAATTGGTCAGACTTGTTGGCTCAACAACTGACGATCCATGTAGCTAATTCCCTCATTCCACGTAAGGGAAACCAAGCTATATTCTACATGTATTCCTATCTAATGTATTCAATTTTCACCCATAATGAATTCCCTGGAATGAATTGCATTTGGACACAATGAGATCGTGTTGTACACTTTTATTGCAGACTACTTATAGAGAAAATCCTATAGATTCAAAAGCTCATGCAATTTACTAAAACACAGGACAATAATCTACTTACACTATCAACCAGTGAAAGCCAACAGGTCAATGAAAACAATAATAAAAACAAGAAGATGAAACAATGGCACATAACAAAACAAATGTTTGGGGAAATCCACTTCTCAAAACCGCACTATATGTATTGCATTAAATCAGAAATACAAGATGATAATACAATGCTTGTTCTCTCCAGAACAATCCTTGCACTTAATAAAATCAATCTCCAACTCACAAGCAAAATCTTCTCCAACGATTATCCAATTCTCCAGCTCTCCAAGCCCTTATTTCCTTGCCCAATTCCTATGGTTGATTAGCCCATCTTAAAGGGAAACTAGTGCATCCAAAATTGTGCAATCCCTTTAATGTGTAGTTCCTAATTGCATGCACCATATTTAAAACCCATAAAATTATACAACGGATAGTATAGTGTCCTTGCACTATAGTCTCAATTGGGTCTTTCTTAGAATCCACATGCATGAGTCTCTGATGAGGGAATCTTCAGTTAACTGGAGTAGCACTAGTTAATTCATTAGTGCACCAATTGACTGTTAACTCACTATTAGTTCCCCAAACAATTTTGAACCAATTTAACCGAACTTAAATCAGTAAAATGAGTTATCTAATTACAACTCACAATTAACTCATCCCGGACCCCTATAATATAGGTATAACATATATATGAATTCAGAAAGACTTCCAACTTGAAATTCCTAAGTTAATTAAACTTAATTAACTATTTACCAGTTTCTATGAGAATAGTATTCGATTTTAATTATCAGCATAATTCAAGGAAAAATTAAACTAGAATTTTTGGATTCTATCTTTATCATTTATTGTTGCTATTTTCAACACTCCCTCTCAAAAAGAAAGGAATTCAAATGAATCTCGATCATGAACCTTTCGAATATTCTACATGAAAAACATCTCTCTAGTGTTGTTGCTCCAACAACTCCAAAATAAATAAATAAATTCAAAAAATTAGAAAAAAAAAAAGTTAAAAAATTGAATTGGAATCAGAATGATGCCTCTGTCATCAAAGTATATGTCTGACTAATATTTCCTTTATCGACTGAAAACTCTTCACTTTTGTTGACTCGACCTTTCTGCATTGTTTTCAACCCTTCTCGACACTCTTAAGTATCTGATTGCTCTAACCTCTATCGCTCTAATCTCTGACTACATCAATACCACTAATTCCTCCTGCTACTATTTACTTTGGGCTCCTATAGTGAGGTAGGATCCATGAGATAAAACCTCTCAATGGACCCTACCCAATTTCAACCTTCTTAGGACTATCACATCACATAGCCCCACATCACACCTGGAGGTATGGCTGAATGTGATCCCTTAGTGAACTTGTATTGAAATTCCCCCTACTAGAGGTCTTTACATGAGTGGATGCCTTCACTCGGTCTCCTCTCAACTTCTCTAGTTGTGGTTGCTCCACAACTTCCTGGAGTTTCTTCTGCGACTGTTTCTTCTCTGCTTGAGTGGATCTCTCCACTTGGTCTCCTCTCAACTCCTCTAATTGTGACTATTGTACAATTTCCCGAAGCTGCTTCTGAGGCTTCCTCTGGGGCTGCATGTTGAGAGGAAATCTACTCTCCCTCTCAACCACCAAGTCTCTAAAATTTTCCTTGCTTCTCAAGGCTTTGCATTCACCTTGAAACTCAAGAGAATATAGCTTCTTGACCCATGAACTAATCTGTTTCATGTGTCTTGTGGTGATCTGTCTAAGGAAAACCTTTCCCTTACAAAACACCACATCATAGCCACAATATTCTAATACCACGACTGAAACAAGAGTATTATTTAGTCTTGGAACATACATCACATATTTGATCTTAATAGGGGAGCCAAAATCCCTCTGAAAGGTAATTGTACTAATCCCGGTAGCTCTATACTCCTCTTCAACTCCAAAATCTATACTTTGCTTGAGGTATTTCTCCTCAAAATCACTACAGAGATTTCTATTCCCCGTCATATGGAATGAGGCTTCGCTATCAAGATACCACATGCCTCCCATGGTAGTGCCACCCATTCATGCAATGACAATGAAATCAATTTTGAATTACGAAGCTAGATCTTTAAATGTTATTACTAATATCAGGTCCTTCTTGGTTCCTTTCTTCTTTGATCAGTTCTTAGCATAGTGCTCATGCTCGTGACAGTGAAAACACTTGGATTTCGTTAATTTCATCTTCTTTCCACCATCCTCGCATTGGGACTTATTTCCCTTGGGCTTCTTTTCCTTACTTGCTATGGAAAAACCCTCTTTCACTTCCTTTGAAGAGGTCGCATCTTTGTTGTTCCTTTTGATCTCCTCTTGCATCAAATTTGACCATAATCATTCCCAATCTGGCATCTTATCTCAACCATTAACAGAGTCTTGATAACTATGCTAGCTCTTTGGTAGTCCTAGAAGAGTAAGACTCACCATATCATCCTTGATAACCATGATTCCAACACTTCCAAGTTCATCACGACATTGATTGAACTTGGTTAAGTAATTTGGAATTGAATCACTCACTTCCATCTTGATTTTTTGAAGTTTATCTTTCAGCGCAAACTTCCTTTCATAACTGATGTTCTGGAAAAGGTCCTTCAATTATTTCCACATAATATGCAGAGTTTCCTTCCCATGGAGACTCGAGACAATGTGGTCTAGAACTCCCTCAAGGATTATCCGCCTCACCCTTCCCACACACTTCTTCCATTCGGCCAGATTATGAGGATCTGATATTGGTGGCTTAGGAATGTCTTGATCAATGAATTCATTCAAGCCATTATCCTCTGACACGACCTCCATCTTATCCTTTGAGGCTATATAAATCGAGCTTCCATCCAAGGCATACTCAGCCATAAACCATAGAATTCCATCTATTGATCCTAAAGTGTCTATTGCAAATTCAAATTTCACCAATAACCCAAAAATTAAAACCTAAAAATATCCTCTAGTATACAGTTCTCACCTCTGATTCCATGTTGAAAATCCTATATATTCAAAAGCTCATGCAATTTATTAAAGAACAGGACAAGAATCTACTTCTATTATCAACTAGTCGAAGCCAATAGATTGATAGAGACTATAATATCAACAGGAAGACAAATCAATGGCACATAAAACAACAAATATTCAAGGAAATCCATAACTCAAAACCCCATTATCTATATCGCATTAAATCAGAAATCCAAGATGATAATACAATTCTTATTCTCTCAAGAACAATCCCAACACTCAGTAAAATAAATCTCTAGCTCACAAGAAAACTCTTGAACAACACTTAGCAAATTCTCCAACTCTGCAAGCCCCTATTTCCTCACCCATTTCTTATTGTTGATTAGCCCATCTTAAGGGAAACCAGTGCATCCAAAATTGTGCAATCCCTTCAAGGTTCAGTTCCTGATTGCATGCACCATATGTACTACTCAGAAAATTATACAACTGATAGTACATTGTCCTTACACTCTAGTGTTAATTAGGTCTTTCTCGGAATCGACATGCATGATCTTCTAATGCTGGAATATTCAGTTAAGTAGAGTATCACTAGTTAGTGCATTAGTGCACCAGACGACTGTTAATTAACTATTAGTTCCTCAAAAAATTTGGAACAAATTTAACTAAACTTAACTCAGTAAACTGAGTTATCTAGTTACAACTCACAATTAACTGATATTCGACCCCTATAATTAGGGAAAACATATACATGACTTCATAAATACTTCCAAGTAAAAATTCCTAGGTTGATTAAGTTAATTAAACTTAATTAGCTATTTACATGTTGTTATGAAAATATAATTTTATTTTAATTCTCAGTTTAATTCAACAACAAATTAAATTGGAACTTCTGGATTATATTTTTAGTACTTCTTGTTGCTATTTTCAACAACTTTCAAAGTGAAACCATAGAGGATTAATGGAAAAACTGATTGATCACTTCCTCATTCTCTTATACAAGTTCATCTTTGAGGAGGAGCCATCTTGCATGTTACGTGGGGCAATGGAACTAGCGTCAGAGATAATAGATTGGTTTGCCTCACTAGATGACACTATCCTCATAATGTTCATATGACAGAAGGCTCTCAATCTTTTGTAAAGGTATGCCACCAGCAAATTAGTCAGGTAAGAAGTCGCATACCATCTCTCCACAGGGTTTTCAGCTTCTTTGCATAGGAAGAAGAAAGCACCTTGGCCAGCACTTCCAAAGTAGATCAAATTGTAAAAGATAAAGAATCTCAAATTTGTAGACAACGAAAACAAGGAAATTGAAAAATTCACATTCAAGTTTTTGGAATTCAATTCGTACGATCCAAGGAATGTTCACAAAGACCATTGTGTGATGATTCATTGTCAGTGGATAAGTGATACCTTTCAAAGACACAAGGAGGAAGCATGGAAGAATGGTTATAATGCCTCCGAGTCCCACGAACCAGTCAGCTTCACTAAAACATCGCAGGTTATTCTGCATAAAGAAATCATTCTAGAGGCAATGCCGATGGAATGGCATAACCCAGTGCACAAAAAGGGCAAGAGGAAAATTGTGCATAGTCCACGGGGAGAGAGGATCCACAAAATGAAAGAATATCTCATCACACACAAAGTAGCCACAACAACATAGAAGAAGAGTAAATAGAGGATGCATGAAGCAAAATAGAACTAGAGGGAAGAACGAGAGAAGAAGATATTGGAGGCAGAAAGGTAAAAGCATGAAGAATAAGAAAGGAGAAGAGTAGAAGAAGCAAAAGTCACACAAATATGAGCCGAAGAAAAGGAACATGACCAACAACTAGAGGAGGAGAGAAAAAAATGCAATATAAGGTGCTCACTTAAGAGATTGAGTTGATCAAGGTCCAAGACATGGAGGTGGAACGGAAGCTACATAACCAAGATGCTGATCTAATACCAAGTACACAATAGGTCACCATTTATTCTCCCCACCCTCTTCTAACAAAGCAAGTTCCAAGCGAAGCAGAGGAAATTTTTCCTCTTGATTAGGATTTGCTCATGGACACGTACAATCTGACTTATGTTGAGATTCAAAACAATATTGTAAAAGCGACGAAGAAACATTTTCTTCACAACCTCACACCTCCTCCATTCATTAGAGAAAGGGTGACTGCGACAGACACTAGATGAAATCCAAGTGCCATTGTCCTAGCAAACTTGGCCTTCACTAGAGCTATAATTTGGAACACGAAGTATTTGATGGGTGAGAACAAACAATTGTTAAAGAACTTGCAGGTTCCAAGGCAAGAATTTGAACAACTTTGAGCAAAGGCTTAAAACACAACTCTCATGAAAGTTTATCGACATTGGGACAAACTATACGAAGCTTGTATGAAGAAATTGTCACATTCATCATTAGAGGAAATTTCAACCTAAAGTGGGCTCCTAATTAAAAATAATAAAATAATAGGAAAAAAATAAAATAAGAGTTATAAATTTTGGAGGATAAAGAGGAAAACTACTATAATTTTAATTGTATTTTTGGCTTATCTTCTTACAGGTTTACTCAAATTTCAAGTATAGACAGTCATTGGAAACAAAATTAAATTATGCATCGAACGAGTACCCACTATGCATACTTTTGAGAAGACCCACATTGATAAAATTGAAGATACATTGAAAAAACATGTTTAAACACACTTTTTAATGTATCTTCAATTGTTGTCAATAAACATCTTCTCAAAAGTACGCATAATGGGTACTCGTTCCATGCATAATTTAATTTTGCATCCAAAGAGTTTCTAGACTTGAAATTTGAGTAAACATGTAAGGAGATAAGCTAAAAATACAAGTAAAAAAATAGTTTTTAAAATTTTCCCTCCAAAATATCTATATGTACCTCTTTTTAAATTTAAATAATTTTGATCAGTTTACATATTATGTACATGAAAATTTCATGGGCACTTTTAAGCTGAAATTTCATTTGTTGAAGGTAGATGTCCACTTGCACGACATGCAACAAAAGTGTAAAGATAATGCCAAAGATCCTAAGGCTGTCCATACAGCCATCACTACCATGCATGAACAGTCAATGAAATACAAAGGGACACCACCCAAATTGGCAAAGAAAGCAAGGAAACATTGACAGTTGGAGAAAGCACAATTATGGATGACCATTCAGAGAAACAAACAACTTGCCTCATTTATCGCCAATACTCGGGCCTCATATGCATGATTGTACAATAAGATAGATTTCATGGTGAAATCACAGAAGATCCCATTACTTGGTTCACTCACTGAAGCCAAGAGGTTGAAGAATACTTGGATTGATTTAGACATATTGCTACCAAGGAAGAAATTGAAGTAAATATGCAGAAGATGCAAAAGTACGTTGGTGGCACTATTGAAATCAATACTATGATACTCTTCCTAAAGAAGGAAATCTATACTAGTTCCAAATGAGTGTACCTAACTGCCATGGAGGCTAGAGTATGAATTTAGCTTGATCCTATCAAATAGTTGGGGGAAGTCATCGTGTAGTAGAAGGCTTCACACCGTCATGTGACCGATAACCTACAAGTTGAAGTTGTTGAGCTAGAGTTTCCCCAAACTCAAGCTTGACTTTTGTCTTATTAGGATGTCTAGTTGGCTCTACACAATTTTGTCTCATATGGGTATAAGTTTATTGTAATATAGTTTTTAAATTAATTTGTAAGTGAAATTCCAAGTCTCAATTATGGAATTTGAAGTCATAATTTAATGAATTTGAAAATACATTTTGTAAAGAAGTTGAAGAGTCATGAGAAAAGTTCAAAAATCACAAGTGGGAAGTGAATAGTCACCCCTTTTGTTATAAATATGTGCTCAAAACTGATATAAAAGGCTTTTGGGAGCCAAGCTTTTTTGAGCCAAGATTTTAGTTAGGCTAGGCTAGGCTTAGAATCAAGAAGTTGGGAGCTTTTTGAGAGCATTTGCTTCTCCAAAGCATATTGAGAGTATCTTTCTCTAGAGGAGCAGATGTAGACGTCATGTTCCACTGTTGGGTAGTGGTTCAGCGATGGTATATGTATTCTTGGAGCTTTCACTTTAATAAAAGCTTAAAGCCAAAACATTTTCATGCATATCTTGTAAATATAGTAGGACTATTCTTTTTATGTTTGCAATGTATAGTATTTCACTTACGCTAATGCTTATGACGTATTTTGTTTCCTTTAGTATATGTCTTGTTGAATGTGTTTTGTTGTATATTTCTATCATGGTTAACTTGTGAACTCTTTTGCAGGCTCACTTGTAATGCCTTTATGCTCGTGTGTTCCTTTCAATTTGTGTACTATTACAAGCTTCTAAGGGACTCACTAAATGATGTGAGGTCTAATTGGGAATTCATATTGGCGAGACCCCCCTGAATGTTCGCAGGTCCAACACCGTCAACATAAGTATAACTGTCATAAGACGTAGTACAGGCGTAAGAATTTCCAAACAAGTTTAATGACTCTTATTAGTGTCGCACGACACCCTGGGCAATGCGACTACCCTAGGGGCATGACAGTAAAACTGTCTTAAACCAATACTCTTAAGGTATCAAGTCCTCTCTTTAGATGCAAAAAATAAAAATTCTAAAATTTTGATTTGTTATCATCCCATGGGATATCTAATACATTAATCATGTGAAATACCATACATATCTATAAAGATGTCTTAAACTACATACTCTTTAAGGCATCAAGTCCTCTCCGTAGATGCAAAAAATTAAAAAAATAATATTTTGTGGTTTTATGGGCTATTTGTGTTAGTAAAGTTTTAATAATAGATTTGGATACATATTTTGACAAAAATTGAAGAGAAAAAAATGGAGAGGATTTCTCTTCTCTCATATTACAAATCAGTTAAATAAGATTACATAGGAACATTAATGATAAATCAATGGAGTGAAACTTGACTAAACTAGACTAAGTGAAACTGAACAAAGACACTTGGAGTGACGGTTTTGACACCTAACACGTGATTGGAATTAGATTCTCCAACATATTTATATGTCGCGACAACTTAATACATACGAGTATTTGACACTTGGTACTTAATACATACGGTATTTGACACTTGGCAATTTGTTTGCTCGTAGGCTATGGTTCTAAATTTTGTTCAGTTTTTTAAATTCTAAATGGTTGAAACAAAATTTTTTCCTTTTTCTAAATTGTTGAAACAGACGTTGTAACTCTTGAAATTATCAAAATTAATTGGTGCTTGGGTTTTGAAATTCAATCCGGTGCAATAAGTTAAATAGTTGCTATTTCTCGTTAAGTCAAAGTCATAAAATTAGTATCTTGAATGCTACAAAATTACACAAATAAGTTCTATATGTAGCTGAGTTAAAGTCACAAGACTATTATCGTGAATGCCGCCGAAGTCCAGGACAAAATCATCAAACCTCAGCAACAAAATGGATAAATTTAATGAAAAAAAATTACCAACCTCCACCGAAAATTATGAAAACAAAACGATTGGAATGTTCCTTTTCAATCTCCCGTCCAATATAGCACTGTTCGAAAATGTTTATAATAAGTGGGTTTTGTTTGCAAGCAATCCTAGTTAAAATGGACATCGGAAGATCTATCCAACGATCAAAGTTTGAATTAAATTATAGAAAAACCATGGTCGACGTGACTGAACCTTTTGGCGAATCCGAATAGCCGTCAATCTGTTATTGTCTCCATGGACAAAAAGTCAAGGAGTTTTTCTTTATTTTATATTTTGGGCAGAGCGTGCTTCAAATTCACAGAGCCTCGGTCCCGCGAGTCCCTTAATCACGCAATTTTATATTCCAACCGACAATTTTGATTCCTATAATAATTTTGATATTACCAAAAAGTTTGAAATTCCAACCCGTACTTTTGATCCGCATAGTTATTTAGAAATTCTAAAAGCCTTGGACTATCGGCATACTCATGTCGGTCATGTCTCCCCCATTTTTGTAGTTGCTGTTCTTTCCCTTTTATATTGCAGTTGTATAACCAGGCGACAATTTCTTCTACGTAGCCTAACGATTTCAAAAAAATTTAGAGCGTTGAAATGGTTTTTCCTGATTTTTTTTGGAGAAAGAAATAGATTCAGCAGTCTTAAAACCCCAAACAAAAAAAATCAAAATCATTAGAGGAATTTCTATGGTTTTCGAGATGAAATCGTTGCCTGTTTAGACTAGGCGTTTTATATGTCAGATTGCCAGATCCCTTGCGCACATATATTGAACACAGTATTCTTATTAACGCTCTGCTGTTTGTCAGATCAGACGATATAATGAGGATGAGCTGCAACGGCTGCCGAGTTCTGCGGAAAGGCTGCAGTGAATCCTGCATTCTCAGCCCCTGCCTCCACTGGATACCCACCGCAGAATCACAAGCCAACGCCATCATTTTCTTAGCGAAGTTCTATGGACGTGCTGGACTGACGAATCTCATTAGCAACGGCCCCGAGCATTTGAGGCCTGGTAATTTTCTCATACTAACAGTACTTCAATCCTAATATAAAACTATCTAAATTTGATAGGTATTTATAGGCCAAATGTAAACCCGGACCAATCTAAATCATATTTATGGAATAAACCCTGCTCTAATATGCAGTTTGAGGTTGCAGGGTTTGATATTTTCATATGCATCTCAAGATTGCAAATAACCTATATTCACAAGCCCATCTTAATCGGATCGGTTATACAGCTGTAGATTTCAAATTTCAATTTTTTATTTATGTGACATCTGGCACAACTTTCTGCCATATGCATTTGTAGATTTCATAGGCACATACCAAACCCTAATTCAGACCAAGCTGCGCTGGTTTTTATATTCAACGATCAATCCACCCTCTAGTTTCAGTAATGTTTTATGCTATATGGTTCAGACAAAGTTCCCTTAAAGCAACTGTAAAATATAGAAGAGAAAGAGTGTATAATATTGACCATAAACTTAATTTTTGTGGTGGGTGTTGCAGCAATATTCCGGTCTCTTCTATACGAGGCATGTGGCAGAATTGTAAATCCAGTATATGGATTACTGGGCCTTGTGTTGTCGGGGAAGTGGGCAGAGTGCCAGGCGGGAGTGGACAGCATCCTGCGAGGATCCTTCCGTGCCGTTCCGCAGGGAAATTTCATGTCTCCGGAGTGTAAAAGTATGATCCCCGTGGAAGCCACGGCCGTGAGCGAACTGCGGAGGTCAGTGAAGTCAAGAAGGAAATTGAAGGGACTATCGGATGCGAGGCACAAACGAAGGGAAGGCGAACGTGTACCCCTCAGCAACCATATTCAGTTCAGCGGCATACCTGACGATCGGGGCGACCTAACGAACACTGTACAGGATGCTGCAGACAAATGTAAATTTAATGACAAACGAAAAAAGAAATGTTCCACTATTTTCTCAGGGCAGGAAAATGCTGAATTCGTTGCTGCTGGTCAAGCAGCGATGGACTATTACCATGATATATGTAACCTCAAAACTAGTCAACCTGAAGCGGCATGTAATCCAGTAGGGCTAGAGTTTATAATTGGTTCTCAAGCTTCGACTTCCCCTGGGGATAAATGATCAGTTGTGTAATTCCGTTGCTGTGAGGTCCACTGGGATCTTTCCATGGAGGGTTATCTGCCATGAATAATTATACTTTCTTGCATAGTTATACGCAAGTCAGAACAATCGTACGTATTAATTTATAGATGAAATATGAATTAACTGTCGATACACTGCAGCGGTTTCTGGAGCTACGATGCCCGCCCTCTTTATGGTATGAAGGATAATAGCAATCCTAAAAATCTTAGTAGTTTATGGAGAAATATATAATTATATTTGCGAATTAACACAGTATGAAGGATGTTTTCCTTTCGGTAGGTAACTTGGAGATATTTATTACAAACCTCAAAATGTAGTAGTATGAATATGAAAGTGCGTCCATCGTGATTGGTTAGATCTGTTAATATAAACTTTTAGAGTAAACTTAAGCCTTTATTGTGCTGGACTGGACTGTAACGCCATATACTTCTAATTTATGACCATGGGCTGAGGTTTGGGATGCTGTAAAATTTGTAAGACAACATGGTTATTTCGGTTGAAAGATATTTTAAATTTGGATTTATTGAATGGAAAGCTTTTTAAAAATTATATTTAATTTATTTACTTATTTATTTATTTTAAGTGAAGTGTTTGATTAATAAGATAACATGGGTGAATTTATTTTCAATTTGGTTATTATATGAGAAAGTTTTAATATTTATTTTAAAACATTTATTTATAAAAGTATTTGTCTAATAAATGAGTTTTGCATATTTTATTTAATAATAAATTAGATTTAATTAAATTAATTTGTATATTTTTTTACATGATAGTCTTTATTAATGAAATTATTTAGGAAAAAAACTTAACCATTATTATTTAAAAAATGTATATTAAAAATTTCAACTTTATAATTTTTATTAGATATTTTAATTTTTCTACAATAAAATATATATATATATAAAATCTTAGTTCCTTATGTTCTTTTCCAGAGTAAAGATTTGATTCCAGAATTTGGAATTTTGAATTTACATCGGTACTCTTCTCTAATTTCGTCGATGGATGATTTTTTATAGGTCGGTTTTTTGAGCATCTTGGTATTATTCCTTCTGTTATTTCTACTATTTCAATTTAGACATGTATCTTTCATTTTTTCCTTGTGTGGATTTATTCCTAAGGAATAGAAACTTGTGTTGGAATTTAGGCACAACAATTTAAATAAAACACACAATTAACACAGCAGAAGATCAAACACATAGAACACAGCTATTAACGTGGTTCACCCAACCAATCTGGGCTACGTCCACCAAACATAGGCATCAGGAATATATTAATCAAAATTTGGAGATTACATCAATGAAACTCTCACACTCTCATCCAGCTATCCGTATGACAACCTATTTTATAGTAGAGAGAATCTAACTGCTCCCACATCAAATTTAGGATGCATTAATTTGCTCCCAACAACCTGGAGATAATCCAGCAACAGATTTTCTATTGTTGTCACCTACAGAGATTTCTGCCTATTTTAGTTCAAACAGAAAATCTCAACAATCTCCACCTTGACAACAATTCCCCTGATGCCCTGTTATTATTATTTTATCTTTTCTGCAAGCCAAGAGAAGCCAAACACCAGCGTAGCTTCTCCAAAAAAACTGGTTTCGTGAACATGTCTGCACAGTTCTCCTTTGTATGCACCTTTTCAAGAGAGACTCCCCTTTCAGTGATAACCTGTCTTACAAAATGGTATTTGATTGGAATAT
>APFE030543545.1:0-29007 GCA_000404065.3 Pinus taeda
GGGGGGTCACAGGGGGTTTGAGGTGTTCCCATAACCCCACTTTATGGGGTTCAGGGTAGCGCCCTAGAAAATTTTGGTTTTGGACCCTATGTTAGGTTGGGAAGACCCCCCTATGGTTTTGTTCATGATTTTCACACATCTTTTTTAAACGCGATGGTTTTCAGTCCATTGTATTGGACACGATGGTTTTTCAATCCATGGTATTGGATTCTTCGGCATGTATAAATATGTATTATAACATTGAAAGGAACATAATGAAAAATCAAGCTGGTAGTCCTAGTTTTGGGGTCTAGGGGAAAATCTCTGTGTATATGTGTTTTATGTGTTATGCTCTCACATTGTTAATTTTATGTGTTTTAGAATTTGTATGCAGGTAATTTCTGTACGGGGTTAAAATCTACACAATTCCCTCTCATGATTCTAGGGTTAGGGAGTTTTGAGGTGTTAAGGAGTTAACGAGAGTTTGAGTGGCTGTCTCTCACTAGTATCGTGCATAGGGGTTTTTGGGACTGGATGCTAATGTTAATTTTGGAGGGTAGTCTAGGCATAAGTCTTGTTGGCTTCAATACTAACAATTTCCCATCGTGGTGCAATGGCACTCCGACAGAATGTGTAGTATTAAAATGTTGTAGCTTAAGTTGTGTTTTAGATATACAAGTGTAGATGGAATATTTAATCAAGTAGTTTGACAAGAGTATGATTGTATTTGTTTAGGATCTTGAACCTTCCGTGAATTTGAAAAGTAATGTATAATTGCCTAAAATCTAACTCGTGGCATTTCTACAACTTCAAACCAAAAATGTAGCCTTACAACTGACCAATAGAAGTTGAATTGGAAGTAAGTTCCAAGTTTAAAGTAGCATCTCTCTTGAATGATATTTATTTTTCTCTTGGTTGAATCGATTTCCAGGGCTCTGAAGGATCACTATCGCACTAATTAGAGCCTTGAAAAACTTGTAATGTTAATTCAGTTTTTCAACAACTTTTGAATATTATTTGGCCTTGTCTCTATTGAGTCGATTTTCGAGGATCCGAGGATCACTATTGGACAAATTTGAGCTACAAAAGACCTTCATGCCCCCAAAATGGGAGAAGGAGAGCATCAAAGAGAGTTAGGGAATGGGCACATAACACAAGGCAAGAAGAGCTTCTGTTGTCGTCAATGCCATAGGAAGGAGCTATGTAGAGTGGCAACTAGAATAAGAGCTTGTCGTCCAACCATTGATCATGTCCTTAGTCACTAATGGAAATCTCAACTTAAATTGCTTCTCGAAGGTTTGGCCAATCATGGCTACTTGTAGTTCATTGTTTTGTTCATGGTCATCATCCATGCTAGAGATGTGTTAACTCCTCTCTACATAGAGTATGCCACCAAGGAATTTGAATTCTATCTAGTAGAATTTAAGTCAAATATTTTGTTGTTTCTAAACTATAACACAGCCATGAAACTGGTTGTTCAAATTTTGAATTCCCTATCCTCAAATTTCAATTTAGTCTTCTTCCAACAGCAATGAGATTGTTGAGTTTATGTCAAAATCAACAAGGTTCAATCTTGGGCCCAACTTAGACATCAAGGCCACGAGCAGTTATGATATCCATGACAATATCAGAGACAACATGTCAATGTTCATGTACACATCGAGAATAGCCAGAAGAATGAGGAGGGTATCCTTGGCTCAACTCAACCCTACAAATCCATGCTAGAAGCATGTAACTTCCCAATAGGAGAGCATATTAAATGAAGAAAAGCTAGTTGAGCAAATGCTTTCTGTGTCCCACTGAGGCAAGTGTGCACCTTTCCAATGTGAAAAAAAAATAAAAAAGTGCTTACCCCTAAGGAAAAAAAAGGGGGGGGGGGGGTTCAAACAGGGTATAGTGATAAATAGACTCAACATATGAGAAGAAGACTGATTTTTAGCATGGATAAACAAGGTTCAAAAGATTCAATAGTATAACATGCCAAGAAGTAGCCCAAATTGAGAGCAAATAAAGGATTTGAGATAGATGAATCTGAATTTAAGACTAAAAGTAGTTTTACCTTATCAAATACAAGAAAGACAAATTTGAAACAAAATTTCAAATTTAACATTGGAAGCACAAATATTTAACAATGACATAAATTTTAGTGTGAAAACATAAAAAATTGATGTCACAACCCAAGGAATGTCATGAGATCACAATTTTCAGTAGAAGAACCTGACATTATCACTGTACTGGTGAGCAAACTGCAACAAGGAAGATTGTAAGTCTAAAAAAAATAGCAGATTATAGTGCTTAATTGTATACAATAACCTAAAACATTGGTTCAAAGTCTAAAATCAGCTTTCAAATCACAATTACCGTCATATTTTTAAGAGGGTTGTGAATTCTTAAACACTTGGAATCAAACCTAAGTTCTGGGGCAATGTTTCCTCGTTCATTTTTCTTGACCATATTTTTTTCCAAACTTTACCCACATGGAAATGCCAAAACACCATGGAAAAGGTCAGGTTAACCTACATGACAATGCCAAAACACCATGGAACAGGTTAGGTTAACCTACATGGTGATTAAACCAATGACCACTATGCACCACTTGTATCCAGTTGGGATTCTAGCCATTAATACAACTGCTAGATGTTGTTTTTTCACTATATTGAATGCATAAACATAATATATTTTCTTTCCATTTATAAGTTTAAAAGTAACACAAGTTAAATTCAATTGTCACAACTCACTATGCAGCCCACACAATGTTATTTAAATTGATTTTATTTCTAAATCTAGATTGGTTCTTCAAGTCTTCCAGCCTAATGTTTAGAATGAGTATTTCATTTTCAAATCGTTTCATTTCCCATGCTTGAATCACTTAAACATGTTTTTATATCCCTTATACCTATAATGGTTTAACTTCAAAAACTTATGTCGAACTAAACAATAGATTTACTAAGCAGACTAAAGCAATGCTATAATTAACCAAACAATCTAGTGGTTTTAAGTTTATTTCATAGCTTCATTAGTTTATCTTAATTATTGATTAGGGGTTTGACAAACTTGACATTGTAGCTTGAAACTTCTATATAATTCATGATCTCGTGATCCACATGCATTAAATCGATATCCAGGAATGCTTAATGAATTTTGCTCTTTCTGGTTTGTTAACTTTTGAGGGTTCAAGAACTGGTTTGACATATTTGGCACCTATTCTCTTTAACGTTCACTTTTTTTGTGCTCTAACACCAAATATACACCAAATTGATGGTAAATAATCCTCAATGACTTGCTTAAAGAACTTAACATATAAGTTGAATTTAACCAATCCTACCCTCATGAACATGATAAGCTAAATTTAACTAATCTCTCTGTATTTGAGATAAACAACCCATCCAACCGGGTATATTGAGTTGATACCCTTTTAGAAACTAAATCCATCCTCCACAATGATATGTCCCTCTCCAAACAACATCACCATGTTGTGTTCGAGATCTATCATTCACATGATTGCCATAAATTTCCCAATCCTTCACTTATATATTTGGTAATGTCATCATTCGGATCACTTATACTTTGTTGTATTGTTTCTTGTGTTATGATTTCCTTTAATGGAAATATCTCCCTAGTAGGCATGAGTAACAAAATTCAAGTTCTTATTGAACTCTTGTGTTAACATACTTAATTTTCATTTTGACCTATTCGGTTTCAAATTCTAGTGTGTTTGGTTTACTGGTTAACTACTAACATTCACCAAGTGGTTATTGATGATCATGGTTAGTTTAGAGTAAATGTCGGAATTTGTCTTGAAAACCAAGCCCCAAGAATATGCAATTATCATGGAACATTTCAGAGCTCATACTTTTCTACAAAGGAATACACTATTTTCATTCATGAAGAAAAGTTATATGAGAAAGAACCAAGTGGTTATGGATGGGAATATTTAAGTTTACACACAATATATTGACAACGTATCCATGTGAGAAGTACTAGAGTAGAGGGATTGGATCAACCAAGCCTTTTCAATATATGAAAATATTAGGCTTCAAGAGTTCATGTCTTGTAGTGATGAATGCATTAAAGAGGGACAATGAAATTAACTCAAACTACTAGAATGGGATATTGATGGGTGGAGGTTAATTTGTACCTATTATGGGAGCCTCATCTTTAGTATCTCCTTCATCTATATGTTGTCCTTAGGTGATGGAATTTTTTCAAAAATATATTTTGAGTGCTAACATTTGCTAATTACATAGTCATCTTGTTTCATTAATAGAATTATATTTCTTAATAAAACAGGTCGAAAAAATCCTATTGGTGTGTTAGGATTCAAAGTAATTTTTCCTTCCCCTAATATTATTTTTTAACTTGAGGAGGTAGAGGATTTTGAGGATGGCATATTATGTTCTTCTAAGCAATGTGAACAGGCCTCAATGAAATTTAGGGCCTCAATCGAGAATCCTGGTGAAAGAGAGTTATTTGGTAAAATCTGTTTACATTGTTGTCAAGATCTCAAATGGCACCTCCTACCTAACCTATTCACACCTAACCTAGTCACAGTAAATCAAATTAAGCTTTGAAGTCCCACTTTAATTATTTCTGTTAAGTTTTTACCATAATCTTAAGGGACCCTGGTAAAATAAGTCTGATGATGATTAGTCGTGATATTCTAGTGTAATAATACTTCTACATACCATAGAGTAAATAACTCCATATCAATACCCAACCTTTTGTATCTATGTGGATGATATTTTGGTTATGGATGACATAGTATCTTGGTGGAAATATGTTTGGATCCATATGACCATGGTGATAATATTTAACAAAATCCTCATGTCTATTCATCAATTTCATGTGTGATTAGTTGGGACCCAACATGCACACTTGTACCTAGGATATAAGATTATGTAATCCTTTCTTGGATGACTTCATTGTCAACATTGAAGGAAACATTTATACTTGATAGTTTGATTTTTGGATGCATTGCTTGGATGACTTCATTCTTAGTGTGGAGTGTAGTACTCATACATGGGACCTTGGTTTATGGATGATCCCTTTATGGACACACTTCTTGGACTGCTTCACTCTTAGGGTTGGGGGCAATGCCTATACACAGGAAGTTGGCTTATGGAGATACATCATAGATATAAAATTTGAGAGCCATGTGTTTCAAAGGGGATGAAATGGTCGGATCCCCCCTAGTGATGTAATGGGGTCCATAATGGTTAATAATATTATAAGTCTTGTGGTCATTTAATGTAATATATACAATGTCTATTATGTTAGTTATTGTTAAATAATTCATACTAAGTAGATTTCATGCAATAAATGTAATATGGCCTATTCATTAGCATAGGCACCAATACCACTTGTAATAATTATAAGAATACAAAACAAAATACTCACAACCATATTATTACCATATGAATGTTATAAATTTTGATACACTACTTGGAAATAGTCTTATGGTAAGGATTAAGGATATTTATGTTAATGTTATATAAATGTTTTGAAATAATTTACCATCCTAACCTAACCCTTTACATGTTCTTAACTTAATTCTTTGCAATTATTTACTCATATCCATGTTACCACATATATATAACATATTATGGAGGTTGGTTTATCGTCACATTCCTTGTTGTCTTTGTTGTTTAATTAACATTGAAAACTTCGATGTATATAAATCTTGACAATACCAACCTTTAGTAATTTATTTATAAATCCCAAGGGTCGTCTCTGGATAGTTTTTTCCCTTAAACACCTATACTGATATCCAATATGTGATCATAGCTTGATGATCTAATGGTAAGGCTTCAGGTAGGACAGTTGAGGTAACCACTTTCACCTCAAGCTCCCCGTCTAATGGGCATTCTGGCGGTGAGTTTAGGGTTGAAGGCGTTCTACAATACCGTGAGGGTTTTTTGAGAAGACGATGAAACTCTTATCAGTTAGAGTCTCCTACTGCACCCAAAACCTTACATACATTCCAGTTGGAATATGTTGGGTTAATTTCTGGTTGCTTGGGTTGAACGCAAGATTTTCTCGTAGAGTTTCCCCATTCCTCACTTGTTAATGTTTAGGCAAAGTAATGGTTGCCAGAGCAGATGAGGTATTCTCCATGATTAGGCTCACATAGACACAAACTCTAAGATTGCATAAAATGGTTTAAATTAACCATTTTTTATGCCTTCGTAGTAATTATGGAACCACCGAATTTAAAGACAACGCCCCAAGTTGCAGAATGATTCTTTGTCTTTCTTTATTTAACATTTTGTTTAAAACAATGCCTCTCGTTAATCGACTTGTTTTTGGTTCAATGTTCAACAGGTGAGATTTCCTCTAGGACCTTCACCTTGATGGTATGCATGTGGGTTGAGAGTAGTCTACTTCTAACACCAAGTCTCCTTCTCCGGTTGGTTCCCTGCTTCTTAATAGGGCTACATCCCTCTGATTGCAAATTCGTTGTTTTCCATGCAGCAATGTAGTTTTGTTTGAGAAATCATCCTCTATTCCTCATGGTCTTGGTTAGGTTATTTCAATATGGTGAAATCCTCTTGATACCATCCAGGTGGCTAGTTAGGGTTTGATCGTTTTATTCCACTACAGTCAATATAAACTCATCCACGGATTCTATAATTAGAATGTTATTTTTTTTATATCTCACTATTCAAATTAAATAAATCATTATATGGCTTGAGGATTTTCCTTTATATTTCACTATTTAAATTTTATCAGCTTTTTATATAATTTGAGGGTTTTCCTATACAATTTAAGGATTTTCTTGTACCTTTGATTCATTATGTCAAAATTATCCAGCATTGCCTTGAGGGTTTTGATGAGCCTCATCATTGGGTAATTATATGGACCTTAATTCACCTCCTATCTTATTCAAACCAACTATTCTCACAACGTATTGCATACTTTTGATTATATTTTTCTTATGAGATGAGTTAGAGTTGGATATTTTTCTTTGTGGTCTAATGTGCATTTAATGCAGGATTAAAGGATAAAAATAAGGAATTTTGGTAAAGACCTTGGTCAAAACTAGAATGGGACAAGGGAGAGGAATTATAGGAGGTAAATCCTCCTCATTTACTACCCCCCATTCAAATATTCCTCCATCAGCTCGGAGTGCAAACAACCAAATCATGAGAACTAGAAGGCAGTCGAGCAAGTGAAGGTCAAAGCACCAGTTTATCTCAAGTTTGGGAGAAGAGTCTCCCTAATTTTAAGGAAGTCGTTTGAGACTTCAGATGTATAAGTAGAGAGGCCTAGGACCTCAGTAGTATTCAGACTTTTGATTGTATAACTTTACTCTATTTTCGCGCTACAAGACTTGTGACAATTCTTGATGTAATCCAGTGTTTTCATAATAAGAATGAGTTTTGTTTTGAGCCAGCACTGAGTTAACTCAGAGAGCTGAAGCTCTTGGGTTAGGGCCCAACCATAGTAGCTAAGTCTCCTCTTTACTGTACATGTATGCTAGCGTAGATTCATTTTCTTAAGTAGCTGCATTTCCATTACAACAATGTAGCACATAGATTCATGGTTTAATCATTCATTTGCTTAAGTAGTTGCATTTCCATTACAACAGTGTAGCATATATTGGTTGTGTTTTAGTTTGCTTCCATTTGTTCCTTTCTTTCAATTAGTAGGTTAGCAAGGAGAAAAAAAATCACCGTAAGGTTGTCAACAGGTATCTCAGCCTCACCTCCTCCCTTTGGGACCATGACTTGAGGAAGAGACCCTTCAGCAACCCCAAAAACAAAGATATGTAGTTCGTGCATGAGCTTTGGAGTTTGTCATCTTGATTTAGTACTTGGTTCATTTCATCGTTATCTTTTTCCATCACTCTCTTTTTGTAATAGATCTCACTCATATTCTCATTTCCTTCATCATGAAATGGTTAAGCAGGAGCCAATAAATCATGTCTTAATCAGATTATACCCATAGATCTCCTTACTGTCTGATCCCCAACAAACCTGGCCAATCACCGTCAAGCGAATGTGTATTCATTTCAACGTTTGACTTTAGGCACTCCAAATCTCCACCATCGACCTATTTTTCTTGATCCAATGGCTATCGCGTTACCCGCTCACCAACTAGCTTGTCTAATCTCCATCGTCAATCTATTTTTCTTGATCCAACGGTTATCACACAATCTCGCGTGAATTCTTGCATGACTAATATTTGACCAAGATCATGCGATAATAGTGATTTTCTCGTGCTACGTGTCACTCACTTACGCTAATCACGTAAAATTTAGGAATTCCACTTACGTCTTTGAGGGTGCACAAGAAACTTCTTATCGCCTACGAAGGCTGCTACATCATTTCGCACATTTTTCCCATGATAAGATCTCAGCTACTCATCTTTTTTTAATCTTGTTCATCCATCTATTAACTTAATCTCCCATGATAATATCTTTGTTTCTCATCTTCCGTTAATCTGATCCATCTATCTATTTAAGTAATCTCCTACGATAAAATCTCCACCGCTCATCTTCCGTTAAACTTGTTCATTGACCCAACTGATCCAATGGTTCTTGTGCACTACTGTGTCATTACGTCCTCCTTTCACTGATTTTGATCTTCACTTTCTCTTCCTCTTAACTCCTTGCATGCTTGATTTTACCAAAAAAACCAAAAACGCAAAAACATATTTAGTTTAGCTTCTTTGCATACACATTAGTTTGGTTTGTTGCTCTTTACTTATGTAACTTAGATAGCAACATTAGGTTACTGTTGATTTATCAATTCTGCTTAGCATATTTTTTTAAATGGTTAATTAGGATATGGTGTGATTTAGCATTACATGTTGTTTTCTTCATTACTGCAGTAGAGTAGCTCTCTTAGAATAGATTTACTCTTCTTCCATCAAAGAATCAAGCTTCTTATGACTCTATAGAAGTCTAACATGGAACCCCTGAGGTCTCTCACCAAATGAACAAGTGACAATAGGTAGGACCTTTACTTCTACTTGTGCATATAGCACTGTCACCTCCAAGTTTGTACAAACCCCGGGTTGATAAGTAAAGCTAGTAGCCCAGGAGTTGTAGCATCCTTGGTGCAATACTGGCACTCATCACTTTTTGCGTCGTTGTCGGGGAGGTGTCTGAGTACAATGTGATTCTTGCTTTATTTTCTTCTACTTCTAGTCTCCAATATTCTTCCATTAGTTTATTTCTACAAAATTATCCTTTCTTTCATTTTTCATTATCTGCTTTCCTTTCCATTATGCAAGTAGAATTTCAATTCAACAAGTTGTTCTTTTATGTTAGTAGGTTTCATTCAATATGAAATTCCATTTCTACAAAGTACTTTGCAACTTAAAAAAATCTTATAAACTCCAAACCAAAAAAATTTCCTTTCATGCCTCATAGGAATAGGGACAATTTAGGGAAATTCTTGCCAAATACCCCCACTACATCCAACAACCAACCTTCTCTCTTCTTCGGTGGCTGTGAACCGGGGGAACCTCTAGGTGAGCAACCTGACATATTTGAAGAACCTATAGGGGAAGAAGAAGAAGAAGAACCCATTCCTACTGAACTAATGGCTGAAAATCGAAATGAAAAAGGAAATAGAGAGGGAATTGAGGGTGCCTTCTCCATTAGGGAAACCAATGGGGACACTAAGATGAAGAATATAAGCCCTTATTCTCTACCGCATTTCTATGGCCTGACCACAGAGGACCTTGAAACTTTCCTATTTGAGTTTGTTGTTGTATGTTGAACCTATGACTATACAGATGATGAGAAAAAGTTGAAACTGTTTCCATCTACCCTCAAGGATGCAGCATTGTGCTGGTTAATGGGTTTACCTGGAGATAGTATCACAACATGGGCTCAGATGCAGGAGGCTTTTAACAACAAATATAGAGACTACTATAGGTCAAATGATACTAAAGAAGAGATTTTCAGGAGGACCATGGGCTAGGATGAATCCTTAGAAGACTACAAAGAAAGGTTCCAGCTAAGTTACAAAAGGATTAGGTGCACACTTGACCCCGAGTCGCTAAAGTTGGTCCTACTTAAAGGAGTAAGGGAAGAACTTCTGGATACCTTAAATTTGTTAGCAAGAGGAGATATCTACCAATTACCCTATGAGTATATCAAGACTGTCTTTAAAAACCATTCTAGGGTAGCTAGGAAAAAAGGTAGGAGTAGTCAACCTATGGCCAGTACATCATCTTCCTACTCATCCATCAAGGGTGAAATTGGAAATATGCTGGAATATTTCAAAAGTGAGATGTTGTAAACCCTTGCCTTGCAATTGGACTCCATGAACATCAAAAGGAAGCAATAGGAAGCAAAGATAGCCTTGGCCATCTTTTGTCCTAGATGCACCAGCTAGCATCCTAGGAACAAATGTCCATTGAACTACATTGAGAGTTGCTTGGTCTGTGAAGAAAAACACTCCATAGACAAGTGCCCTTCTTTACTCGGACTCAAAGCTATATATCAAGGAGCTGAAGGGGTCACTGAGCAGCTTTGCTACATCAACCAAAGGAAACCTATAGGGCCTAGACCATACCAGTAGGGTATGCAAGGATCATCCCATGCATATTACAACCCCAACCAAACCACAACTATAACTTCTTGGGGACCCTGTGCTCATCCTTCCTAGTCTACACCCCCTCCTTGGTCCTATGCATCTCAATATCATTCCTAGCCAGCTAGCCAATCATTTCAACCTTATGTTCCGCCACAACCTCAGTGGAATACCCCACTCCAGGGGTGGAGGCCCCAATACAGCAATTCTCCAGCTCTATTTCCTCCACCACCTACCCAACCAAAACTCCTATAATCTTCTCCACCCAAGCAACCCTAGATGCATGCCCCGCCAAATCTAAACCCGAACAATAGGCAAGCTCAACAAGTATACAGTGGAGATACACCATACCCAGCTTATGCTATAGAAATCTAGGAGATCAACCTAAGATCTGGGAGAATTCTCCCAAACAACCAACCTCACTCTCCACATAGGGAGGTTGAGGAAGAAAGAGAGGAACAAAACCTTAAAGTAAATCCACCCTTTCCTGAGAGATTAGCCCGACCACTCCAACCTACCCTAGAAGAAACTGAACTTCTAGGAGAATTGAAAAATCTATGTGTAAAGATCCCCCTTCTCCAGGCAACAAAAGATGTTCCCATTTACAATAAGTTGATTAAAGAAAAATGATTCAAACATCCAGGAAGAAGAAAAAGGGATGCACCTACCATTAATTTCATTGGGTGGTTGTCTGACTTAATGTTGGGGTAGGTAATATGTCTGAAATATTTCGACCCTGGAAGCCCTGTAGTAGACGTGCACATCAATGGCACCATTGTCCCACACACTCTGATCAATCTTGGGGCTGTTATTAATGTGATGACCAAGGACACCATGATCAAGCTCAACCTCCAAGGGTCATTAAGAAATACGACAACATTTTTGCAACTTGCAGACCATTCCACAGCCACCCCTGAGGGAATTGTGGAGGATGTGATGGTCTCCATTGACTCCTGGGAGTACCCTGCCGATTTTCTAGTTCTCCGGCCTAGTGATAAGCTTACTGGTTACCCTCTTATCCTTGGGAGGCCATGGTTGGCCACAACCAATGCTTACATTAGCTGCAGAGCTGGGAATATGACCATCAAGAATTGACATATGTCCAAGTAGTTAGTCATATACCCTCCTTATCGACCTTCTCTAGAGCATTATTTACCTTTATGGTTGGAGGAGGAGGAAGAAGATGAGGCTTGTTTAACCCAACTTTATGCTTTGGAAGCAACCATAGGAGGAGGACAACAAGATGAGGATGGCTTAATTGAACACCTACTCCAAAGTCCATCTCCTAGTTTGTTACCATTAGAAGAAGAAGTAAGGGAAACTAAAAACAGTCATCCAATAGACTTATGTTTGGCCAATTCCAACCCCCTCTGTGTCAAACCCATATAATTTATCCCAAAGAAAACTTTGAAAATTAATCCACCCCTTTCTGCTCTCGAAATGGAAAAGCTATGCAACATGTTGAGAGAAAACCTAGAATCCTTCACTTGGAGTTACAAGGAAATGAAGGGAGTATACCCCTCAGTGTGTACTCACCACATATACATCAAATACGGTTGCAAGCTGGTTCGGCAACCACAAAGGAGGTTGAATCTAGCTCTTAAACCTATAGTCAAAGAATAACTGCAAAAACTACTAGATGCAGGATTCATTTACCCTATCTCTGATAGTGAGTGGGTCTCTCCTTTAGTGTTAGTTCCCAAGAAAAATGGTAAGTGGAGGATTTGTGTCAATTACAGGGAGTTGAACAAAGCCACAAAGAAGGATCATTTTCCCCTACCCTTCATTGACCAAGTGCTAGATGTCCTGGCAGGGAAGAATATTTTTTCTTTCCTAGATGGATTCAGTGGGTAGAACCAAATCCAAATCTTCCCAGAAGACCAGGACAAGACCACATTCACCTATCCTTGGGGTACTTTTGCCTATATGGTCCTTCCTTTTGGCCTATGCAATGCTCCTGCCACTTTCCATAGAGCAATCTTGAGTATTTTCGCTGAATTAGTACATGATGCAATGGAAATTTATATGGATGATTTTACACCTTATGGCTATTATTTTCAAGAAGTAGTGACGAACCTAGGAAAAGTATTGTACAAATGCATTGAAATGAACCCATCTCTTAGTCCAGAAAAATGTGAATTCTTAATGACTGAAGGGATCATGCTAGGTCATTCAATATCTTAGCAAGGACTGCAAGTGGACCCAAACAAAATAGCAATCATCCAAAGGGTCCCACCTCCTAAAAAGCAGAGGGATGTTAGGAGTTTCTTGGGGTTAGCTAGATACTACCGAAGGTTCATAAAGGACTTCAACAAGTTGGTCTCTCCTTTATTTAGGTTGTTGGCCAAAGATTCTGAGTTTATATGGTCAAAAATTTGTCAAGAGTCCATAGACATTTTAAAGGGTTAGTTAATCACTGCACCAATTCTTCAAGGCCCAAAATGGGCCATAGGAGAAACCTTAGATCAGGTAGAGAAGAAATTGCCATATGCCATCTATTTTATCAGTAAGTACATGTCAAAGGTTGAGCTAAATTATACTATGACTGAAAAGGAACTCCTAGTTGTTATGCATTCATTAAACAAATTTAGGCATTACATTGCAGGCTACCAAACATTTGTGCATATTGACCACGCTACAATCAAATATTTAATGAACAAACCAGATTTGAATGCTAGGATTATAAGATGGTTACTTTTATTAAAACAATTTGATCTAACTATTGTTGATAAGCCTAGTAAGGAAAATGTTGTTGCAGACTTTCTATTTAGGATGAATCTGCCTGCAGGTGAAGAAGAAATGGTGGATGACTAGTTACCAGATGAGCATTTGTTTGTTATTTCAGTTCTCTCCCCATGGTTTGCTAATATAGAAAACTATTTGGTATCAACACAGTTCCCACCAAACTTGCTCTCCAAAGAAAAGAGCAAGATAGTTAGGAAAAGCGCCCCCTTCACCTGGATTGGGGGCAATCTTTTCAAATTTGGCGTTGATCAAATATTGAGAAGATGTGTAAGGGAAGAGGAAGTTTTTGACATCCTTCTAACCTATCATGATGGGCCTTATGGAGGTCATTTTGCAGTAAAAAGGACAACATTCAAAGTCTTACAAGCGAGCTATTATTGGCCCACTCTTCATCAGGATGTGAGAAAGAACATTAGTCAGTGTGATCAGTGCCAGAGGATGGGAAGGCCTACTCCAATAGATGAAATGCCCTTACAACCTCAAGTGACATTGAAGCTATTTGACAAGTGGGGCATGGACTTCTTTGGGCCTATCAACCCTCCTTCAAATAAAAAATAGTACATTATTGTGTGCACTAATTATCTGACTAAGTGGGCTGAAACCAAGGCGATTAAGGGAGCAACAAAAGAGAAAATGGCTGAGTTCCTAAGGGAGAAGGTATTCTACAAATTTGGGTACCCTAGAGAGCTAGTCATAGACCAAGGCAGCTATTTCATCTCCAACATGATTGAAGAACTGCTCAGCCATCACAAAATCAAGCATAGGACCTCCACTCCTTATCATCCACAAGCTAATGTGCAAGTGGAAGTGACCAATAGAGCACTAGAGAGCATCTTAACCAAGGTAGTGAGCAGGAGCAGGAAGGATTGGGCAGAGAGACTAGTCGAGGCCACCTCAGCCTATAATACAACATGGAAGACCACCACTAGATTTACAACCTATGAGCTGGTCTATGGGAAAAAGGCTTTACCATCCATTGAGTTTGAATATAACACATTAAGGATGGCAGCGAAATTAGATTTGGATCTCAGTCATGCATAGAAAAAAAGATTGTTCCATTTGAATGGCTTGGATGAATTCAGAATGCAAGCCCTCCTACATACAGAGATAATTCAGCTTCAGAGGAAGATCTGGCATGATAGACATATTAAGGAGAAGCAATTTCAAGAGTGTGATTGGGCAATGTTATATGATTCTAGGTATAAAGACTTCAAAGGAAAGCTAAGGACAAGATGGCTCAGACCTTATGTGGTGGAAATATGCCATGATAATGGTTCAGTGCAAATCAAAACTATAGATGAAGAAGCCATTCCATTGCTTGTTAATCAACACCGATTGAAGATGTACAAGAGGCCTTTATCCAAACAAGAGTTCATTGACAATATCAATAAGACAATGATGATAGTGGAGCAAGTTCTAGATCCTCCCTCATCAGGTCACTAAAAAGGAGAAAAAATAAAGAATAAGGATTCAGGTGAAAACCTCCATGAGGTGCCTGAGTCCCATCTTTGGGTTGAAAACCTCGTGAGGTGGCCCAATGATGAAAAAAAATTAAAAAAAAAATGAATAAGAAGACCCCTAGGTGAAAACCTTCCTTGAGGCACCTAGGGAAAACATCTAGGGTGAAAACCTCTCTGAGGCAACCTAGGTGTTTTTCAAAAAAAAGGAAAAGAGAAAAAAGACATAATTGTTATTTGTAGGTAGGCGAGAAAGACAATCAAGGAGCAAAGAGAAGATCCAAAGGGAACCTTGCCTCACATATATTCATCTCCTCCACTCCTTACCATGCATCCCTCTCTCAATTCTATTGTTTTTTCACTCAATTGCTTCAATTCAGGTGAAGACTGTGTTTTCTACAAGATCTCCTGTATTCCTACACGATCCCCTGAAAACTTACAGGAAGCAATCTAAGGGTGAATGGTAGGTTGGTTAGGTCCTATAGCAGCCTATCCCATACAATATAAATCATTAGCTACAAGTATTCACTAGGATGATCCGAGAGCTCCACAATAGCAACAACATTAGATCTTTAGTCATAAACACCCACAAAAGCCAAGAAACCATCAGTAGATAGTAGAGGAAGAAGAAGAATGACCATGTAGCAAATAAGAAATGCAGCACTGTTGATATTCAAAAACTGTAGCATGGCATCAAAACCATAGGTAAGTATCCCACTCACTCACTCATATGCATCATTGGATCAAAAGTTGTAATGGTTACGAGGTAGTTGGTTTATAAGTGAAAAGGTGACTAGTTAACTTGGCCACCTTCGTTTAGTCATCACATACAAAACTAGGTGTCCTCTCACACATGGCCACACTCAACTCAAATACAGAGGAGGAGTAGGACATAAAGTGGCTAGCTACGGATCTATGAGGTGGGAGCTGATTACGAGGAACCTCACCCCGAAAAGCCATAAAGGGAAACAAAACATCATTTACATTCATTCATGCATTCCACCTCCTCAAAAATCCCTCACTCAAGTCGCCCTCATAACTTTGGCCACCCACCGGAAGCAAGGATCCATTGTTTTGCAAGCGAATTTATATGAAGCATGCACATGTATTCCTACAGGAACAGTCTATAGGAGCAGTCTATAGGATACACAGAGGTAGTCTACAAGATAGGCAGAGAAGGGTTCAAGAGGGAATATCACAAGAGTTGTCCACTGCCACCATTCTAAAGAGGTAGGATCTAAAAATCCATCCCCATTTCCAAGCAAATGAACTATAAATGCTCTAAAAGCTAGTGGATGTAACAACTATGGGAGATGAAGTACATACACAGGAAACTCTTTTTTCTCCTGAATTTAAAATTATTGTGTCAAAATTCTCATTTCCTCCTCAAGCCTCACAAGCAAGATGACAAGATGGTTTAATAGGAGAGAACCCACAAACACTGTGAGGATACAAAAACTCCCCCAAGTGCTTGAAATCTTTATAAGACACCAATGGATAGCGTTTTTCGAAAAATTCACAGGGTATGATGATGAAGCGGCTCAAGAATTTGCTCATTCCCTCACTCCACACAACAGAATCCATGCCAGTGTTATAGTTAGAGGGATCAATATAGATCTCACCGCAGAGCTCATCAGTAGGGTCACCACACTTCCCCTAGGAATTCCATGGAGAAAAGAAGACAAATGAGACAGTCAGGTGGCAAAAAGGAAATTCTTTTTAGAAGGTGAAGAACCCACAGAGGATAAAAATGGAGTAAGAAGGGACAGTCTGCCATACCCATGGAGTCAGGTAGGTTACCAACTCATCAAATATATCTCATGTGAGGGTATATACAATGTTGTTTATGGTTACCATTTTAGGATTCTTGAAGAATTAAGATTTGGGGTAGAAACACCGGTTCGCCAAAGACTCAAAATACCTTATTTCTTGATGCAATCACTCATAGAATCCAGCACAAAAGTAAAGGAAGGGAATTCCCAACAATTGTCTCACCATGGGTTGATCAGGATCCTCATTGAGGATGCCCTCCAAAACCTCAGGATCCCTATAACATGGTTAGAATTCAAAGACTTACTAGTAGAGGATGACATCAAAACCCTCACCTATGATGTTAGTCCTTCTGTCAGTGAGGAGGAGGAAAAACAAGAAGAAGAAAATAATACAGAGGAACATGATGAAGCAAAAGAAGAAGGAGAAGAGAAGGAGGATGATGCTAAAACAGAGGAGGAAGCGAAGGAAGAAACTGATGGAGATGAGAAAGAACAACAAGAGGAAGAAGATAAGAAAAACATAGAGGAAGAAGGTATTGAAACAGAAGGGGAAGAACACAAGGAGGAGTCACCCAGGGTGTCTCCAGAGGCCCCTGAGAAGAAGCTAGCAACTGCCCTCACTACTCTCAGCACCCTAGTCAAGCAAAAAGGGAAAAGAAGGAGGAAAACCCCTCTATATTTTAGAACAAGAAAGAGCACAAGAATCAAACAAGGGAAGCCAAAAACATCAACAAGAATGCCTATCAAGATTGAAGATTCAACTACACCAAGGGACAAAGAATAAATAATGAAAGATCAACTTGAGAGGAAAAATGCATGGCTAAGAGGACAATTGCAGGAAAGGGAAAACCAACTAGCATGTATGGCCAACCTCTCCTTGGAGGCCATCCAGTGTAGGATGTGAGAAAAATCCTATGCTCTTTACCTTAGAGAACAATGGCTACAATTTCAAGTTAAAACACTAGCACAAAGGGGCACCATGCCATTTCAGGACTACAGGTAGTTTATTGATCTTTGTGATCAAAGTACACTAGAGGATAGGGCCAAAATGGCTGAGTTTTACTTGCACGACATGGCCATCACAAACATGAATGTTTGGAATCGTAATCCCGAGCGAGGAGATCTATAATTAATTACTTTTGCATCATGGATGAACCATGAGGAGTCAAGGGTTGCAGAGATGAAAAGAATATTGGCCAGAGAGAAAAATGAACCTCTTTTCATTAGACCTGAACAATCAAATCCCATGGCCCTAATCAGCAACCATAATCTAAATGAAAATGATCCTCAGCTAGCACCCAGATATCTTGCTACCCAAGAGCAAGCAATTTCACATTTTGAGGATATGTTTAGGCTACTAGGAGATGATGGTATACATGCATGCTTCAGGAGATGGAACACACTACCACACAGCTTGAATATCAGAGAGTATTACTTCCCTCAAAGGTTGAGAGAGGCACTCAACAGGATACCTATGTATAAGCAATCAATGCAAAGGTTGAAGGTCAATTGGGTAGGCCTAAAACTCAGTCCAACACTACTCCTATGGATGCTAGGAGGGAGAAAAGAAGAAGAGGAAAAGAGGTAGTGGGAAGAAGTAGAAAGGAAAGCAGGCTTCTATGAACAAGAAGAAGAGACCACAACAAAGGCATGGAATGTCAAAGAGGCTACCAAATCCATGAAGGACATGGACATTGAATAAGTTGCTCAGAGGATGAGCAACACTTTTAGTAGGGGGGTGATGATGAGCCTCATCATTGGGTAATTATATGGACCTTAATTCACCTCCTAGCTTAGTCAAATCAACTATTCTCACAACTTATTGGATACATTTGATTCTATTTTGCTTATGAGATGAGTTAGAGTTGGATATTTTGCTTTATGGTCTAATGTGCATTTAATGCAGGATTAAAGGATAAAAGCAAATAATTTTGGCAAAGACCTTGGTCAAAACTTGAATGGGACAAGGGAGAGGAATTATAGGAGGTAAATCCTCCTCATTCACTACCCCCTCATTCAAATATTCCTCCATCAGCTCAGAGTGCAAATAGCCAAATCGTGAGAACTAGAAGGCAGCCGAGCAAGCGAAGGTCAAAGCACTAGTTTATCTCAAGTTTGGGAGCCGAGTATCCCTAATTTTAAGGAAGTTCTTGGAGACTTTAGACATATAAGTAGAGAGGCCTAGGACCTCAGTAGGATTCAGACTTTTGATTGTAAAACTTTACTCTATTTTTGAGCTGCAAGACTTGTGACAGTTTTTTATGTAATCCAGTGTTTTGATAATAAGAATGAGTTTCGTTTTGAGCCATCACTGAGTTAACTCAGAGGGTTGAAGCTCTTGGGTTAGGGCCCAACCCTAGCAGCTAAGGCTCTTCTTTATTGTACATGCATGCTAGCGTAGATTCATGATTTAATCAATCATTTGCTTAAGTAGCTACATTTCCATTACAACAATGTAGCGCATAGATTCATGGTTTAGTCATTCATTTGCTTAAGTAACTTTCTTTCCATTACAACAGTGTAGTGTAGATTGGTTGTGTTTTAGTTTTCTTCCATTTGTGCCTTTCTTTCAATTAGCAGGTTAGCAAGGAGAAAAAAATCACTGTAAGGTTGTCAACAGGTGTCTCGGCCTCACCTCCTCCCTTTGGGACCATGACTTGAGGAAGAGACCATTCAACAACTCCAAAAACACAATTTTCTAGTTCGTGCATGAGCTTTGGAGTTTGTCATCTTGATTCAGTACTTGGTTCATTTCATTGTTATATTTTTCCATCACTCTCCTTCTCTAATAGATCTCACTCATATTCTCATTTCCTTCATCACGAAATGGTTAAGCAGGAGGCAATAAATCACGTCTTAATCAAATTATACCCATAGATCTCCTTACCATCTGATCCCCAACAAACCTAGCCAATCACCATCAACCACATGCATATTCATTTCAAATTTTGACTTTAGGCTCTCCAAATCTTCACCCTCGATCTGTTTTTCTTGATTTAATGGATATCGCATTACCCGCTCACCAACTAGCTTGGCCGATCTCCACTGTCAATCTATTTTTCTTGATCCAATTGCTATCGTGCAATCTCGCATGATGTCTTGCACGACTGATATTCGACCGAGAGCATGAGAGAAAAGTGGTTTTCTTGTGCTACATGTCACTCACTTATGCTAGTCGCGTATAATTTAGGAATTTCACTTACAGCTTTGAGGGCACGCGAGAAACTACTTATCGCCTACGAAGACCGCTCCATCATTCCGCATGTTTTTTCCACGATAAGATCTCCGCTGCTCATCTTCAATTAATCTTGTTCATCCATCTATTAACTTAATCTCCTGCAATAAGATCTCTGTCACTCATCTTTCGTTAATCTAATCCATCCATCTATTTATGTAATATCCTGCGATAAGATCTCTACCGCTCATCTTTCGTTAACCCTGTTCGTTGACCCGACTGATCCAATGGTTCTTGTGCATTGCTACATCATTATGTCCTCCTTTCACTAATTTTGATCTTTTCTTGCTCTTCCGCTTGACTCCTTGCATGCTTGAGTTTATAAAAAAAAACAAAAAATGTGAAAACAGATTTAGTTTAGTTTCTTTGCTTACACATTAGTTTGGTTTGATGCTCTTTACTTCTATAACTTAGATAGTAGCATTAGGTTAGTGTTGATTTAACAATTCTTCTTAGCATAGTTGTTTAAATGGTTAATTAGGATATGGTGTGATTTAGCATTACATGTTGTTTTCTTCATTACTATAGTAGAGTAGCTCTCTTAGAATAGATTTTCTCTTCTTCCATCAAAGAATTAAGCTTCTTTTGACTCTATAGAAGTCTGGCTTGGAACCCCTGGGTTGTCTCACTAGATGAACAAGTGACAATAGGCAAGACCTTCGCTTCTACTTGTGCATATAACATTGTCACCTCCAAGTTTGTACGAACCCCGGGTTGATAAGTAAAGCTGGTAGCCCAGGAGTTGTAGCATCCTTGCTGCAATACTGGCACTCATCAGGTTTCATTCAATATTTTAATGTCTTTTTTGTTGTGTTGGATAGGAACCTCCAATTGGAAACAATGATCAATCCAGTGATTAATGATCTCTCTCAACAATCGTGAGGCTTCTATTCTAGTACATTTTCTCTCAGAAACCCCAACCCTTTCATTTCAGCAATCCCAGGTCCAGATCTTCTTGTATTAGTTTCTGCAATCCCATGTCCATCTTTGTTTTTGTTAATGGTAGCAAACCAATGTCTAGCCTTTCAATGATGGGAAGGGGCAAGGTATCTGAAAGCTACTTAGTCTCCTTAACATCATCCCTTGCAGTCATGGACCATGGCATTGAGGCTGAGAACAGACACATGGGGGATTATAGAACTAAATTGAGAAGAAAAAAGACAATGGTGCCGACCCAATTTCATTATTGTCGGAATACGCTGAAAATCAACAACACTATTAACATCAACAACATTATCCTTTTTGTTCTCATCCTTTGTAGCCATAGGGAGAATTTTCTTCGAATGCCAATTCTAATCCCAGGCTTGGCAATTCTCCTAGGAACATCAAAGGAGAGAGTTACTGTAGGATGGCCGACCTGGTTTATTGTTGTTGTTGGCAAAGCGATCAAAGGTTGGATCCCACACTAGGCCATCTCTTTTGAGAAGCTTGATAAGGTCATTAGGCTTGATGTATCTGTCTTTATGGAATCAATATATCGTTATGGAATCAATATTAGCATAATGATTTATTCACACGGTAACGAATCAATATTAGCATAATCATTATTTCACTTACTGCAATGGAAATGAAGTAATATCTATCACATGATTCACATCTTATAAATAAATAACATTATGATCACCATAAAGAGAATTCAACTAATATCATGTGCCAAGAAGACACCAAAAAGATTATCGATTAGCCCCAGTTCCATGAGAAACTAAGTTCATGCCCATAAATAGGTATTCTACATTTATAGTATTCTTTACAGTTGTGAAAATTTATATACAAAACAAAACTGATTCAGAAATTAAAAACATTCTTCAGTTCACCAAGACAAGATTTATACCTAATAATTAGCGTAGTGTTTGAAAATGAAGCTCAAATCTGGCTTAAATTCATCCAGTATTGCTTGTGCTACTTTAGTTACTACCTTTAAGCAAACTTCTTCATTCAGCTCAAGAAGCACAAAAGTCAACACTTGAGATTTGGTGCTTCGAAATTGCCAGGAATTCAAATTTTGGAATTAGCAAGAATATGTTTGGGTGTGTGAAATTTAAAATATAGGATTGAGTAGACATAGAATTAACAACGGATTTTTCATAAAGAGGATGTATTATTTGGTTTCATGTTGAATGGGGTCATTATTTTATTTAAGATGCTAAATTTTCAATTACATTTGCTTTCATGTTTCTCATCAAATGAAGATGTCCAATCGAAGGGTCAGAGCTGAACAATAGGTCAAAACACAATGCTTGTGCTTTGGAAATGCATAAACATATTTGATTATTTAGTATAGTTTTGTGGAAACATACTTGCAAAATTTGTGGACAAATCAATTTATACTATAATAAATTGATATGAGATTCCAATCACTCATTATATGGATATAGGTGTTAAGAGAGGTGTTAAAATATTGTTTGCATTGTGAAATTAAACTATATCTTGGGCGGAGGAAAGCCTATTAAACTATAGGATCCTCTTTATAAAATGTGAAAAAAGAGTATTACAAGACTTTTTCAACTCATTATATGGATATAGGTGTTAAAATATTGTTTTCATTGTGAAATTAAACTATATCATGGGCGGAGGAAAGCTTATTAAATTATAGGGTCCCTAATTTATAAAATGCGAAAAAAATAGTATTACAATACTTTTTCATGCATGCCATGTGATCCACCAATGTACAGTTCTTTTTATTTTTGGGTAAGAATTTGTAGCAAAAAGTTAGTTGTCTTGCATGTTAGGATATTCTGACACGTAGGAATAGTTAAGTATAACTTGGTCTAGTATAGAGTTAGGTAAAGTGTGTTTCTTTACTATGTACATTTGTAACTTACAATCTGACGGTCACGATATGTAGTGATCTGACGGTTCATTCTCTCGTCAGTATTACCGACACTTGATTCGTAACTTGACACCATGGTCCATGATTCTTATTTAAAGCGCATGGAGGGTCATTTGAGTTCACCGTGCATGAGAGAAGCTATGTAAATTTTCTTCTTTTATTAATAATTGCTTGTATAGCCACGTTGGTGCAGGGCTGTGACCGTTCCCTCTCTGAGGGTTTAACCACGTCAAAATATGGTGTATTGATCTGTGATCTGTTTGTGAGCGGTGTGCTTTTGGTGTTCTGTCTGAGGAACTTACCCTGTAAATTCCTACATTGCAAATCTCTTTATAAAATCACGAAAGTTATCTTACAAGGGATTTATAGATTTGGATTAGAATTTTTTTTCATATCTATGATCTCACTGTTTATTTTTTTAATTATATGGTGCGTTCCCTTGATTTAAAATTATCAATAATAATTGATCTGCATTATTTTTGGTGAGATGTGGGGCATCTATGGGTTTGTATTTAGAGCTTGATCACCTTATTTTACTTGGTCTTATTTTAGATGCATGTAGTTATAGCTTGATATGTGTGAATATGTCACATGGACAGGGAAAATCAGTTGAAGTATGACAGTGAGCAGGACTACTTTGGAAAAATAATCTGAGGGCAAGTTTTCATATCATGATTGCTTCTTATCAACAATATATTAAATAAGATTCTATATTATCTGCAGGCACTAGATAGACACCTCCATTCAAGAGTAGGAACTTTTGTCAGTGTCATAGTTCAACAAGTACAGGTGCGGGGTTGGTTAGAATTACTGCAGGTACTGGTTCAATGCTTTGATAGAAATGAATTTAATCATATGGAAGCTTCTCTTGATGTACTGTCAAAGTTAACTCAAGGTCTCACTCGTGGCTCTCTGTCTGTTGTAATATATGGATTAGTTTTTTAATCTAAATAGATTATGTATTTCAAAAAAATTCAAAGTTATATGTTTAAAGTTATTTTTGCCTATGTTTCAGAGAGTTGCATTTAAAACTAGATTTGTTCTTTTGGATTTTTTTGGAAATTAACAGTTTTATAATAGATGTAAATTCTAATCAAGCCATGAGAATGGGGTAGTTATGGAATTTTCTTGGTTGATGAGTAATAATGTCCTAGATTTTGTTTGTTGAGCCTTGCAATTCTGAGAACCCTAAATGATTTAGGAAACACCCCCCTTAACCCCTCCAAAAATAAAAGAAAAAACTCGTTAACCTATATTCAACCTTTTTGTCACAACTTCCACTGTAACTAATTCCAATTCCCATGCTTGTTATATTTTGGAGTGCATACTTGGAAACTAACAATTGAAAATGGAGAGAGTATGAAACTTTATTTTTTAACGATGATATAACAATAGTTTAAAATATTTCATGTACATCATGTCATTTATAGTACCCTCCAGAAGTGATGGTGGTTAAACAACCAACCTATAGCATCATCATCTAATGTTTACATTGATCACATGTTAAACACTAAACATAGAAAGTATCACATGATGTCACTACCAACAATAAAGTCATACAATAATTAAGACTTTGTTGGAGCTTGTTGTTTACTCCTCCAACATCTCCCTTCAAATATGATCTACTCAATAAAGAGTTGTTTATCCCCTCATTCAACACAAAATTATAGTTGATTACAACATCTTCTCTATCCATAGTCTCTGGGACCCATTCTTGGTATGCTAGTTTATCATCACTTACATTTCAAAGTGAGATGCACAACATGGTATTGTGGCTATAAACTTGCGTAACCAGCATTGAACATCCCCTTAAATGTCCATCCAAGTCAAGAAATTACTTGATTATTCACCCAAAACTTTATCCAAAAGATTGGATATGGGTTAACTCCCATCCATGAACTCATCTAAGTAACCAATTGTTATGCTTGTTGGTTCATTAGGAGAGAAACCTGGATACATGTAGTGTCATCCATTTATTTGCCTCAAAATTTTGTCAGTTTCTTATTTTTTTCTTTCATATCTTTAAGGTTTGTGATTTATATCTCTACTTTTCCTGTTATTAGTGTAGAAAGTTGTTGTCTGTTTTCCTTATTTATAACTATTAAGCTGGCACCACGTCCAACACCAAGACTCCTTGCCAGATAAACATTTTTCAACACTTGTGATCATTGGTGCAAGCATTGAGGTTCAATCGTTTACTTCTACTTAATTAGTCACATTAATTGGTTTTCACTACCATTGAAAATTAATATAATATTTTATTTATTTCAAGAAACATTGGCACTGCAACTTAAATTTAAAGGTTTCATAATTTTCAAGAGTAGGGGTTAATAGGGGTTCATAGAAAGGTGTATGGGCATCATAATGCAAAATGTTAGGAACTAAATATGGCATCAGTCTTAGGAATTGCTGCTAATGCAAGATGGGTTTCTAGTGAGGGAAATTTTTGAATGGCCATGACATTTTTATCCAATTAACATGGAAGATATAACTATTGTGTGAAGGTTGTGAGATTTGGATCATTGCCATGTGCAAGTGGTGTCAAAGAATGATTTAGTTGTGTTGTTTGTGGTTGCACAATTTCTCATACAAAATAGATCATAAATATGCAAATTTTAAAGCAGAGTACATTGTTATTTAAGCATTTGAATTGATTCTTAAACAATACATCAATATAAGGACTATATTGACCCAAGAAGGCTTCTACAAGTGCTAAGTCTCCACAACTGAATTTCCAGCGAAGGTCACCAAGGAAAGGTTGATCCTCTCATCATACCATAAGGAAACAAGACTGAATAGACCTTTTCTTGAGTTCAGACTTCAAACAAAGAATAGATCTTGGACTGATATGATGATAGCAATATAGATCAGAGATAAATATAGGTTCCAGAACTCCTTGACATACCTTAGGTAGATGCTATAGAAATCAGACCAGTATCACAGATTTAGATAAAGATCACAGATTGGGATCTATGGTACAGACTTTGATCAAGTGTCACAGGATTTTGGTCTAGTCTCCACTGATCCCCGATATATATCACAAGAAGTACCTGGTGTCGATTTCGTCAATGGAAGTCAAAGGTTTCAGGGTGGCATTCATTGATGGAAAGGTACATGTTTGAAAATGTAATTTTCAAAGTTATTTTTACCCATGGGTTTAGGTTTGGGAATTTGTATCAAGTTGCAGGAAGTCCATTAGAGACCATGTTAGTTGACACATCTCATCTATAGCACCAGAGGTCTACTTTATGGGGCCCTACTCGATGTGAGTCAGATGGTGACAAGGACGCCTGAATTCAAAATGACCATGAAGGTACATGTCTGAGATGTATCGAAGGAAAATCTTATAAGGGGACCATTCCCCTCATGTAGCAAGTCCACAAGTTTGGAACAACCTAAGGGGTTTGAGATTCATGATTGGGAATCTCATGTATGTAGGTGGAATAAATCCCTCTATGGCCTGAAGCTAACACCCCAGGCTTAATATGAGAGGATTCATAGCTGTCTGATGAAGCTGAGATTCAGTAGGAGTGAAGTCAATCCAAACCATTACTTGAAGGTTGTGGATGATAGACCTCTCATACTGGCACCTTATGAGGACAACCTCTTTTTGATAGGTGCAGACCCTCTCATTTGCAATAGTAAGAGGGAGTTGGATTCCATATTTAGAATTGTGCACTACAAGCCCATGACTACCTCAATGGAGCTTAATTTTCAGAAGTTATGTGGTAGTGATGCCGAACCATATTTGGGAAATGCCTCTGAGTTTCATAAACTCATTCGCATCGATGTTCTTGGTGAAATTTTGGATATATGTTTTGCATTTATCATGTTGGGCTCATATTTTGGTTGACCCTCACTAGATTGGAGCCAAGAATATTCTTAGACATCTTCGGGGCACATTCTCTTATGGATTGAGATACACTGCTAGAAATATGAAGTTGCATGACTATTCAAATGCTAACTGGGTAGGCAGTGTGGAGGATTTCAAGAGCACTTTTGGGTGCTGATTCTCTTTGGGTTCTGCTTGATATCTTGGATGAGCATGAGGCAGAATATGGTTGCTTTGAGAACCACTGAGACTAAATACATAACTATGAGTATGATCTCGTGTGAAGCTGCCTCATTGTGGAAGCTCTTCAATGAGTTGTTTATACACATGATGGATACCACCGTGATCTTCTATGTCAACCACGGGGGATTCAATTATTGAGGAATCTCGCATTCTATGATTGCTCCATCATATTGACATCAGATACTACCTTATCTCGGATATGGTACGTCGATGAGTGAGGAAGCTCCATCGCATTGAGACTGATGTACAAGTCGCAAACTTTCTTTTAAAGCCCCGAGGGAAAGGTCAAATTTGTGACTTTCCCAAACGACTTGGAGTTGTTGAGAGAGCCTCTTATGGGAGTGCTTCATGATGCATGCATTGAGCTCTAGGATCTTCAGGGAGCTTGGGGTACTTCTTGGAGCAACAAGCGACCATAGGGTGACTCAACCTCCCCTAATGGTGCATTGTGTACAAGGTGAATGGTTCAACCTTCCCCTGTGATACCCCATGGTGACTTATGGACAGGATGAGTGGTTCTCCTGTTGAGGCATCCTACCCATACAGTTTGGGACTCATGGGAAGTACCTCTCATCTAGCCAATGAGTAGCGAAATGGGGTTAGGGACCATAATAGTACTATCAATGGACACATCAGTGTTTCTACCATACTCCCTATGCTAGGATGACCTCCATTGTTCTGGGATCAATTAAACTGATCTGGGATTAGTATGAGTGGTTTGAGGTACTCTCTTGTGATATTGATCTGGGATCAATATGAGTGGTTTGAGACACTCTCTTGTGATATTGATTTGGGATCAATGAAACTGACTTTAGGTCTCTTGTGATATTGATCTAGGATCAATGAAACTAACTTCAGGTCAGTAAGAGTGACATAACTCACTCTCTTTTGGAATTGACCTGGGATCATTAAGAGTGGTATGACACACTCTCTTCATATGGAACTGACTTTGGGTTAGTAGAGAATGGTATGAGACATTCTTGATCAATTCTTCTTCTTCATGGTTTAGAAGAGCATAGCAGAGTGGTGCAGGGCACTGATGGCAGAGATAGTACAGTCAGACAGATGGATTAGCAGATGGAGTTCTCCCTAGTTGAGAGGGAGTGTTAAAATTGTCAACTAGGGAAAAACTCCATGTGGGTCATATTATTTAGAGCAGCTGGTATTTTTCTTGGATCCCTCTCATTGAGAGGTGTATTATTGATCTAAGGATCATCTGATTCTGATAAGTATTCATGGAGCTATGAATTTATTTGTGTTATAAGACAATTTGTCCAGGTCAGCCAGCAACTAAATAACAACCACATGTGTTCAACGTTCTAGTATAAAAAGAGGTGACTTGATAGTCATTTCTACACACACTTCACTCTTGATTTCTCTCCATTTTTTCTGGGTTTTAGTGGAAGATAAATATAAGAGAGGAAGTGCTAAACGCAAAAGGTAAGGAGCCCTAGTATGAGCCCTAGACATAGTCAAGAAGGAGGGATACTCGCTGCCTTGGTTGCTAGAAGTCCTATACATAGTAAGGAAGGACCCCTAGCATGATTTACGCATGACCTAGCAGTGCTGCCCTAACTCCTAACGCAATGATGGAGGAGAGGCCTAAGTGCTATCCTAAAGGAGATTCTGGGACATCGTGATATAGAGGAGATTAAGGAGGCCAAGTTGTAAATGTTTTGAGGTCTGTTCTCTTGTAATAGGCCAGGTAAAGGGACCTTGCTAGCCCGTAGCTAAGGTAGCATTCCAACGAGGAAAAGAAGGCAGCTTGGAGCCTTCTAAGATCAGTTTTGAGGGTTGGTTGCTGCAGCAAGAAGGCTGAATGTATTCAAGGCTAAATGCGGGTGTGTTGGGAAGAAAATAATGTAAGGAACACTATTTTGAAGAGGGTTGTAGGTGACAACAAGAACTATGGTAGGCCGCAAGCCTAACCACTTCAAAACATGGACATCGAGGAAGTGTTTGGGACTGTACAGTGCCCAGAATAGTAGCACGAGTGGAGAGAAGCCTTACTAGCATAGGCCACAGTTCATAAGGGAAATTGTGGGCCAAGATTTGAGGACAATTAGGGACTATTGCGTGCCCTAACCAGTCCTAGAAATTACAGTTGTAATAAAGTGACAAACAACAATGTTTGTGTGGTGTGTTGGCAGCAAGGTAGATGGGACAACAAGGACATGGTGCTTGCTGGAGCTTGGTACTTGGTACAACAAGCTATGATATGGCACAACATGCTAAATAGTGTGAGAGCAAGCAACCATAGGAGCAACAATGGATGGCTAACAGTGGGATAGAAGTATGACACATGGGACAGTTGTGGTAGCATGGTGCTACAATGGCACATGGGACAGTTGTGGTAGCATGGTGCCG
>APFE030543555.1:0-10838 GCA_000404065.3 Pinus taeda
TTCTTTTCATGAGGTGAAGAGGGATTTGATGTTGGGAGGATGATGCTAGATCAGACAACTGGGTTGTAATCCTCTCTTCTATTATTAATAAAGTTCTTTGAGTTTTCCTCCATACAATAGTGTATTTGTGAATGTTGTTTTTTGTAAATGCCATTGTATGCTCATTGTATTTCTGATTATGCAATCCTTATGATATCATAGATTGAGATGCTTTGATGGTGTTGTGTTGCTGCATTTCTACAAGTATTCTCTAAGCGGGACAAGTAGGAGAAGAGTTGCAAGCTCTGTCAAGGAGGAGAGAAACCAAACAAGGAGTCAAGCAGAAGATCCAGGTTGGTCCCTTTGCTTCTCTCTTATCTATCATCCATAGAGGAAATCACAAATTGCTTTGATTGTTTGTTTCTAGGATAGTTGCCAATCCTAGTCGGACTAGCAGATCGAAAAGACACTAGTTTTCCTATAAACACCTCCCTACTTGGACGTCTGTAGCTCCTTAGCCATTCACTCATTCTTAGCTATCAAGAAATGAACACTTGAGCTAGTGGCTTCGACATATGTTCTAGTAGCATCAGCCAATGTTATTGGACACTTGCGCACATTAGAGACGATCAATTATTCTTCAAACTCCGCAGGAGATGTGTTGTCATCCGGAGTAGACACTTTGCAAGATTGCACAACTCCATGCTGCGCCTCATCGAATGATATGTTGTGCATTTCTCCTTCTAGATTGTCTCCAAGGATCTCCATGTCTCCTTGGTCACTTGGAACTTTCATCGCTTCCAGATCTAGTGAAGTTGGTGGGTCGACCTCTTGGTGGTAAGGCATGAGGTCGATGCCTTGCTCTAACTCTTGCCGCTACATATTGGTATTTGTCTGTTCAAGTGCTTGTTCTATCTCTTGAGTGATTTCTTTATCCTCTGAATGCTCACCCTGTCTACTTGGTGCCAGTTGTTTGGATGAGTCTACCACTTGTACAAGCACAGTTTCACCTGTATGTACTTGTTATGCCCCATGTTGTAACATTTCTTGCTACACTTCCTTCCCCTGTTTGTGCATCTTTTGTTCCTTCTAGAGTTGCTCCTTCAACTCATGCAACTCCTTGTCTGTTTCCTCCATTCTCCATTTCTCTCCATGCCTTTGTGTGTTCCTCTTATGTGTTGTTGCCTCTTCAACTCTATTACCAAAGATTATTTCTGCACAAGTGGGTTTACTCTAAACTTGTAGCTTTGTTCTGCCTCCACACTATCAAAAATCATTCTCTTGCCTTTGTCGTGCGCCGGTATGTTTACCTCTACTGCTGCTGCTCTCCTGGACGTTGCTTCATGTTGCTTCATTAACCATTCCACAACGGTGTTGAGCAGTTCATTGAGCCTGGAGAAGGTGTAAAAATATCTCCTTGGGTCTTCCTCCACCGAATGATATGAGTCGTGGATCCACTAAAACTGTACTCTCGTGCAGTGATCTTTCACAATATAATGTGGGTCATATGGATTGAAGCTTTGGATGTCGAAAGGATATTTCTTTGTCTCCTCTGTTCGACATATACATGCTTAAGGTTCTATATCTTGTACAACCCGATCCATAACAAAAGGGTGGGCTAAGGTGCCTTCTTCTTCTGGTGCAACTTAGCTAATAGTCCTACGAAGATGTGATATGATACTTCCTACATGACGAGCTTGTCTGTGGAAAACTTAGGCAGAACATGCAGAGGCTTCTTCATGTTGTACAACCCTATGAAGGTGTTGGATGATGAGGCATACCAATCCACAATATCGATCAGTAACTCCATCACTACCTTCGACATGCAAGGTGGATCCTGCTCAAATATCTTGTACAATGGGGTGACAAAAATATCTGACAGCTATGTGATAACTCCTCTGAAGCTGCATTTGGAAAACAATTTACAATAATTGTTCACAGAGGTCTCAACTGATGTCCATGCCCACTTCATGCCCGTGGACTACTGACGGGCACAGATTGCATCCAAGATGTAAGAGGACATGTAGATTTCTTCTTGCTAACCTTTGGGCAGTTGTTTAGCTCCTGTTACCTGTTCCTTCATCATGTGAGCCAACATGTCGAACCAGTTGCATATTTTGACTTCACTGACCAGTTGGTCCAATGCGATCACCCAACTCCATGGGAAGTTTTCTGTGCTCTATTGGCTATACAAGTGACATGGAAGGATGACCAAGTATTGATATGCCTTCCATACTATCTTCATCTTGTAAATATGGTTGGGTGCCATCCTGAATTTGGCCGACGCCTTTACCCAGTTCTTTAAGATATCTTTGGAATTGGCATTGTTGCTGGGTAGACTGAAAGGTGTCTCCATGTTGATAATCCTGTGCCCTAAAGGTAGTAATATCATCTCGCTGACACTGATCAATGTCATTATCTTGGGACCAGTGTGTGAGATGATCCAATGTATCATGTCCACGCATGGGAACACAGGATACCTGCATGCAATCCGGTATAGGCTGGACTTGTGAATGTTCACATAGACTTGGCGGTCTTCGAGATATTCCCTAAATGTTTATGAGAATACATTATTGATCTCTTGCCATTTCGTCTTGATTTATTTGTCTACAATTAGCTTGGTGTCTTCATAGATTGACAAACTTGTAGACACTCACTCAACTGCTACTTTAGTTGTGCTTGTGTCGATTTCCTTTGCTCCTGCTCTCTTTGAGGCCATTGATCCTGATATTCTAAGCAACGGATGAACACATGCTATATATGGAGACATGGTTACATGCATGGCAAGAAATATGTCATCTAAAACCAAAGAAAACTTCAGGGATGACATGCTACATACCTGGGGATTGGCTGTAAAGGATTGCATAATTTTCACTCAGAGGCCGAGAGACTGGCTGTCGAAACCATGTGAAAGGCAGTTTGAGCTGATGGGAGGCTAGCTGACTATTAGAATTGTGCAATGTGCAATCGATGCTAGCCTACTGAGTGCTGGGATTATGCAATGCGCATTTCTAGCTGGCAAGTGATGTAGGCCCAGGGACTGCATTGCGCAATTTTTTAGGCCAACAATCACTTCCTCTCAGAATTGTACAAGGCAAGATTGGAGGATAATCAATGGACAAAAATGTGCATTTTCTAGGAGGAAGGTAGAGCCTTCCCTCTCGGAATTGTTCAATGCTATCTTGATGAGGCTGAGTCCAGGCCAAGGTTGCCCAGACCTGTCAAGGGGAAATTAAAAGAAAATGAAGATGTGAATACATGGAAATACTAAGTGTAGGTAGAGGTGAATGATCATGCATGAAAAGAGTGAATACAAGATTCATAAAATGGAACAACATGCATGTGTGTGAGATGAGTCACTGAATGAGTGACCGTTTGTGCAAAATGATGTTATGCATGCGACAATAGTGATATGCTAACGAAAATTGAAACGGTGCTAGTACATGCTAATATGCATGTAAAAGACAACAAGAGTTCACAAAAATCAAGTAGACAACACTCACACAAGCCAAAACACAAAAAGTGACATAAATGCTACAAAATACAAGTTAACCGGAATTACCCGTAAATAGCTGAGCTAGATGTGTTGAAGACTCTTGGATGTGCTTTGGGATTTCAGATCTCCAATATCGATTTGAAGAATGAGCTTTGAAGCATCCAATAAATAAGTTTGAGGCTCATGATATGCATGCCATAAATCCAGGAAAGAGTGACACTTGGAGGAAAGTTTCTGAAATGGTCTTTGCATGTAACCTTTAACTGCTAAAAACATCTCCCTAAAATCTAGGGATGCTTTTTGAATGTTGCTTTTTTATATTTCGGGAAAAAGAAGCCCATGCCTGCAAGTCAATTTTTCTCGGTCCTGGGTGGAACCAGTCAGCCTGAAGACACATGTAGTGGCATACTTGACTAAAGGAGAAATTTGTGCAGTTTCTGAGAGGAACCTAGGCTAGTTGTCCCGAAGGATATGCATATTCTAGGAGGAGCAGATGACTGCTACCCAACATTGCACAATTTCTAGGCCGAGAAGTCCTGCTGGGCCAGATTGCATAGTTTTCAATGGGAATGTTAACTGATAGGATTGCATAGTTTCTAAGCCCATAAGGTTTCTAGTCAGGATTGCACAATTTATAGAGGGAAGACTGGTTCCCCTCCATAATTGTGCAATTTCTTGAGGGACCTTCTTAGCCTGCAACTAGACCAAGTTTGGAGGTACAACCTGTGAGGGGAGTGAAATAAGATATCGTGCACAGGCTACCAATTTTCTAGAAAACCACTAAAGCTCATGTAATTCACAGTGCAAGACATGCTGCGAAGGATGGTTGGTAGGGAGGCTCTAAAAAGAAGCTAAGGAAATTTTTTGGAGGTTTATTGTACCCGCTACAACAACAACTTTCCATACTGAGGTGCCTCCTATATACCTAAAAGTACTGGAGAAGCTCTGATATACTTCGGTAATGGAATGGGATTTCACCCTCAGGATTCAATGCAGGTAGTTGATGATAGCTGTTATGTTTAGAGCATGTCTCTAGCCTATACCTCTAGATATTTGTGTTAGGTTACAAATGCTGCATAGGTTAATTGAGGCAAATTATTAGTTTATCTTGAATTAGGATTCAATTTTATGGCTCAACGATCTCACCTGAATTCTTATGATGCAACTAAATGAGAAAAAAGGAAAGCTTTTAATTCAGTGAAAGCTAAACTAATGAGGGAAGAGAGACAACCAACAATGCATCAATAAAAAAAAATGCATAAAAACTTATCTCCCTATATTTTTGAATGCTTCCAAGATGTAAAAATGAAAACCACTCTTTCACTTTCACTAATGAATGCAACACCAAAATGCAATCTTCTGAGAAACAAAATCAATTTCTTTCACTAAGATGCACTAATATTTTTGTTCATTTTCTTTCACTTTGATTCAAAATGAAAACTAATGCATAAGCAAAGGGAAAAATGGATTTCAAAAAAACTAAAATGAAAATTTCATTCACTTTGGTTTCGAACAAAAATCTTGTCAAAAATACTTAAATGAAGAGATATTTCCACTTTTCCTTTTGAAACAATGAAATCAAAAGAAGCATATACTTTTTTTTTTTTGCTAAGTAAAGACTGAACTATTGAATTAAAAAGAGAAAAATTATGTACAAGAGGTATACACCTCTGAGAGCCGTGAAACAGCTCTCTGTCAAGAAATCGTCATTACATCAGAGATTGCTGCCTGACAGAGCCAGAAGAACAAAATTTCAAAAAGAGAGGTATGGAACTGGAGTTGTCCAACCTGGACCGTAAACATAAGTCTTGGACAGACTATCAACCATAGAACAGAGACCGAGTTTACAGCGCTGCATCGCATACGAGAACTAGGACTGAACAGAAAAATGCAAAAAAGAGGCGAATTGCCTGAGAATCGACTTGCCCCAGAGAGCCTTGTGATCATTTACTGCTGCCCTTTTTCGCTTCAGCCTCGCGTGCTAAAGCTCGTTGCTTCCTTTCCTCAGCAGCCTGAATTGGGTCGGGCTCCCAGGAGATTTCGACACCTTCAGGAACGTCTTCAATTCGGTCATAGCCAGGCGGAAGTTTGAGGTAGAGTTTGTAATCCAGCGAATCTTCTTCTTCAGCAATACGCATGCCACTGCCAATAGAGTCCATCTGCGTTTTCTTGGAGCCTTCGACCGAGGCCATGAGAGCTTTGCGCTTGAGACTGCGAAGCTCTTTGGCAGCTTCTGCCTGCTCGGCCGAGGGAAAGTCTATGCTGTCATCCTCCATGCGACTCTGAACCTCTGGGATGTAGGAGGTGTCCTGTGCTTTGGACGAAGTATCAGAAGAGGTGGGCGTTTTCTCCCCTGAAGCCTGGTTGCTACTATCCTCTACCTCATCTTCCTCTTCGAAGATGACTGTGATGCGAGCGCGAATAACAGGCTTGTTGGTCCGACGTCGATAGCTAAGAGAAGCTATTTGGACAGCATTGTCCAAATCTCCGGAAGGCGTAGAGGCACCAGAGGGTGGCGGAGCGCAGGCTAGTGGAGAAATCCTCCTCGGATTGGGCGGAGATTTCTGTTTCGTGCCACTGGATTGGCTGGAGTGCCCTCCCCTGCGAGGAGACTTGTAACCACCGCGAGGAGCCATGGGAGGAGAAGAAAGCTTGACACGACTAAACCAACAAGAATTTACAGAAATATACCTGCCCCCAATTCTGCAGCAGCCGCAGATATCCTGCACATTCGCCTGAGTGACGCTCACGATTCTAACCACAGGGCATGAAATGGCGACGCGGAAGGGGATTCCATCTGCCGGCAAGCTCTGAGCAATTCCTTGGGCAGTTGCAGGGTTAGAATCATAACCAGAACTCTTGCCAGAACAGAGATAAGGAGGCGCCATGATGAGGGTTCTGGTAGCAAAGCCTCGGTAACCTGCCTGCCTTAAAGACCCTTTAATGCTCCAGCCTGTACTATCACCCAAGACGCAAGCAGAGCTCATGGCTCCCACCTGGCGGAAGCGTGAAGCCATGTGGCTTGGGCGTGGGGGATTAATACTCTGCATGACGAACAATATCACCCGCATCCGGGTGGTCTGGAACCTGCCTCTGAACATCTGTTTTTGAGATTTCCTGAAAGGTGCACCATGTGTTCCTTGGTACAATACCTTGGAGGGATCCTTCCAAATGATTTTTTCCTCGTTCTGCTCCTATGTTAGCTAAGAAATCTGCTAATTTATTTCCTTCTCGTCTGATGTGATTGAATGTTGCAGCTTTGTTGAACCTAATCCAGGTCTGAAGAAGCTCCAACCTTGCTACCATCCTCCAGCTTCTGCTGATCTTCTGAGCCTCGGTGCCTTGTTGAATCTTAATAGCCATGTTGATTAAGATTTGAGAGTCTCCCTCCACAATAAGGGGGAAGAAGTTATCCTTTTGAGCAATGTTGAGACCTTGCCATAATCCTTCTAGTTCTGCAACGTTGTTGGTATTCCAGCCAATGGAGCCAAAGAAGACTTTAAGCACCTGTCCAGTGTGATCTCTGATGACCCCCCCATAACCTGTAGCTCCCGGATTGCCCTTGGAAGCCCCATCGAAGTTTAGCAGAAAGGAATTGGGAGGTGGAGGTGACCAGTGAGAGGGAATATCTTTCTGTGTATTGCTATTCCTTGCAGGGAAATTGGTTGAGCTTAGATGAATTTGCCAATTGTTCCAGATTGCCTGTTCCTTGATGTTGGAAGGGAAGTCCTCCTGAGACTAGTTTTTGATTGATAGAGTTTCCTGTATGTTCATGACTATGGTCTGCCAGACTTGTTGCACATCCCTAGAATGGTCTTTGAAGATTCTGCGGTTTCTCTCTTTCCAGAGATTCCACATAACAATTCCAGGAATTATTTGCCATAGAGAGTTTAGGATGCGGCTTTGAAATGGGTTCTGAGGCCAGTTTCGTAAAGTATTATTTAAATTGCCTATCTCGCGTCCTTCCTTTTGGCAGCGGAAGGTGACTTTCTCCCACATCTGCCTGCTAAGAGGGCATAATTGCATAAGATGTACAGCTGTTTCCTCCTCCAGTTTACAGTTGAAGCATATAGAAGGTCCTTCGAATTTTCTTTTTCGGAGATTGTCCCAAGTGAGTATCCTATTGTGGGAGAGTAGCCAGAGGAATGTAGATATTTTTGGCCAGATCATGGGATTCCATATTTTTTCCCAAAGTTTGTCTTTGATGAGCTGATCTTTGATGATAATGTGATAAGCTTCTTTGGTCGTGTAGGTTCCTTTCTCTTCATAACCCCATCTTAATTTGTCCTGCTCAGTAGATTTAAGGATTTGTCTCTTTTGGAGCTCTTCAGCAAGGGAGTGTTGGGCATCTTCTGTACTGTGAGGGATCAACTCTTGGGTTTTTCTCCAAATCCTATGATCTGAGTTTCCATTTTCCTGCCAAAAAAGATTTACCCTTTCCTGTTGGTGCATTTGGTGCTCAGGTATTCCATGAATAACGTTGGCAAGGCTTGGGGATTGTTGCCAAGAATCCGTCCAAAAACGCGCAATGCTTCCGTCCTTCACTTCCCAGAAACTATGACTTTGAATTAGGTGTCTGTGCATGATGGCAGAACCCCATATGATTGAACCTTTGCTGGTTTCTGTCATTCTTATCCGTTCCTCAAGAGGTAAATTACTAGTATATTTGGCTGTCCAGAATTTTGCCCATAATGTCTCTGGGAACGCTAGCCATTTCCACCAAATTTTTGCTCCCATGATCGCATTGCTGTGTTCAGGATCTCTGAGGCCAATTCCTCCCACTTTCTTAGGGAGGCATGCTTTTTCCCATTTTATTAACGCCCATTTCCTTTTGTGACCAGAGCTGCCCCACAGGAAGTTGCGCTGCAGCTTCTTGATGGCTTTGAGAACCCACTTTGGCGCTGCAAGAATGGAAAACAAGTATAGAGGCATAGATTGTAAAACGGCTTTAATGAGCACTAGTCTGCTTGCCATGTTTAAGGAGCGGTGAGTCCAGAGCAGAAGCCTGTTTTCCAGCTTTTCCAAGAGAATAGACCAGGAGGAATGTTTCCTAGCTGACTCAATGAGAGGGGCGCCTAGGTAAGTGGAAGGTAAGGAAGCAATGGAGAAGCCCAGGATGCGCGCTATGGATCGTTGAGAGGTCGGGTGGGTATTAAAAAAGAAGATCTGAGACTTGATCCTATTAATGCAAGCCCCCGAAGCAGAGGAGAAGGCGTTAAGCAGAGAATTGAGGGCTCTGGCTTCTTGGACAGAGGGGTGGCCAAAGATCATATTATCATCTACGAATTGCTGATGAGAAACCGTGGGGGCACCATGGATAGAGATGCCTTTGAGAGCATCGGAATGAAGAGCAGCTTTGAGGCTTCTACCCAATCCTTCTGCCATAATAATAAACAAGAAGGGCGACAGGGGATCTCCTTGCCTCAATCCTCGAGAGGGGCGGAAAGTGGCAGAGGGAATCCCGTTTATCAGAATGGAGAAGAAGGAGGAAGAGACCAAATTCATGATCCATCGGATCCAAGGAAGAGCAAAACCAAAAGCATTTAAGATTTTTTCCATGTATACCCAGCTAATGCTGTCAAAAGCTTTTGAAAGATCGATTTTTAGAAGCATACCTGGATTTTTTCCGATCTTAAGAGAGTGTATGATTTCATGTGAAAGGATTATTCCATCAGTAATTTGCCGTCCTTCAACATACCCTGATTGCTCCGGTGAGATGATACCTGGCAGAATTGGTTTAAGTCTTACAGCCACCACTTTAGAGACAATCTTGTAGATAATATTGCATAAAGCAATGGGCCTGAATTTGTCTGGGGTGTTGGAGTTTTCCGATTTAGGGATTAAGGCTATAAAGGTGGCATTGAGACCTGGATACATCCATCTAAGGCTTCGAGACTCTTCAACCACTTGCCAGACTTCCCATTTAATTAGTTCCCAGAAGTAATGAAAGAAGTTTGAAGAGAAGCCATCTGGGCCTGGAGCTTTACCAGCTTTTAAAGACTTTGCAGCGGATTCCACCTCCTGAAGACTGATGGGTTTCATAAGCAGGTTGTTTTGATCTTCAGACACCAGGCGCGGTATATTCCTGGATATGCTGTTGATAGCTTCATCTCTGTTGATATTTGGCTCTTGGCTCATTTCTTTGAAATAATTAAGGAATTCTTTTTCTATGTCCTCCTGGCTTTCCAGTTTATCTCCTTGAGCGTTTATAACCTGAGAGATTTGATTGTGCATTCTTCGTTGCACTGTGGTTCTATGGAAGAACTTGGTGTTCTTCTCACCTTCCTTCAGCCATCTGATGCGAGATTTTTGTCTCCATAGAACTTCCTCTTGCTGCTCTCGTTCTTGTAATTTACTTTCAAGATCTTGTTCCTTGTGCGCCAGCTCCTCTGTTCGTCCTTCTACAATAAGTCTTTGTTGGATGGATTTGAGATCCTGAAGGATCTTTTCCTTTTCCTTAAATATGTTGCCAAAATTTTTTGTATTCCATTTCTTGATTTCCCCTTTTAAGAACTTCAATTTTTTTTGAAATCTGGCCATTTTGGATTGCTCTGTGGGGTTGCTGTTTTGCCAGGTTGTAGTTATGAAATCCTTGAATTCGGGATGCGAAAGCCAGAATGCTTCAAATCTGAAAGGTTTTCTGCTGTTGTTGCCTGGTTTCTTCCAATTCATTTCAATGGGCCAATGATCGGAACCTGAAAAGGGAATGATGTGTGCTGTGAATTCACCTCCCACATGGATAGCATTGTCAGAGATCAGGAACCTGTCCAGACGTGACCCAATCTGCATGGGAATTATCCTTTTGTTCGTCCAAGTATAAAGGCCATTAGCTGTAGGAAGGTCTATGAGCCAGTTGCTCTGAATGTAGTCCTTTAGAAGTGTGCCGTCTTTGTTGGGTCTATGGCGACCTCCGATCTTTTCTTCTGAATTAGCTATCATGTTAAAGTCACCTCCGGTAACCCACAACGGATGTAGTCTGTTCCGATTGAGCTTGGCTATTAAATTTAGAATGTCTGCTTTCTGCTGCGTTTCTTGGGGAAAATAGACATTGGTTAAATGTCCATGGATGTTGGTCCCTATGAGATGAAAACAGGCCTGAATGAAGCTTTTATGAGCATGAATATTATTTAACTGAATCTTTCTAGCATCCCAAAGAATTGCAAGACCTCCTGAGGCTCCTTGTGCTTCCACTGCTGTTACTTGGCTTCCTGCCCAAGCTTTAGCCGCTGCTTGTTCTATGAAGGTTAAAGAGCATTTAGTTTCTTGGAGAAAAAGGATTGCTGGTTGTTCTTCCCTGATCAAGTTTTTGAGGAGTTTACTTTTCCTGGGGCTATTGAGCCCTCTTATGTTCCAAGAGATTACC